>OMNZ01059123.1:0-16174 GCA_900303255.1 Lesueurigobius sanzi | reverse complement strand
CAGCTTTTACGTCAGATGTATGGAAGCTATTGGTTTCGCCGTGTCAAAAAGCGCTAAAGAGGAGAGCGGGTGACAGACACTGGACTACAACTACAGAAAGCCACGTCCGGTCAAAAAACGTTACAGGAGGCATTTTGGCCACACAAAACTGCAGCGCACAGACTCAAGAAATCACCAGGTACATCGCATGTGATTTACGTCCCCTTTCTGCAGTCAATGCAAAGGATTTAAAAGGTTAGTGGCTAAAGCTCCTGACTTGAATTTGGACTTTTAAAGCACTATGATACGTTTTATGTTTCATGATCCATAAATATAACAATACATGGCCTGGTGACTGACAAAAGCAAATTAAATGTCTATTAAATTTTGTTATTTATCATCATAAACACAATATCGTGAGCTTTTTTACAATACAGTGCGCCTCTCCACAATATCGCAATAAATATCGTACCGTGAGAGAAATATCGATATCGTACCGTACCGTGAGATTGTGATATCGTTACATCCCTACCTGCCATGTCAAACAACTGTTTTTAAGATATTACATGTTATATAGTCCTAGTTTCTTGTCTCCTGTGTGGTGATCTTGAATAATTGGAGCATTAAATTACATCTTAGAACCTGACAGTCCACAAACAATATTCTGCTGTTTTTCCAATATCCTCAGTCTAATAAATTAGCAAGTGCGGTCACGTAGAAAAGAGGGGTTTGTGTAAATACAGAACATGCCACGATAATTATTTCCTTCCTTAGCTTTCTATTGTGAAATAAAAATAGTAGCCTGAGTTGAACCAGGCCATTCAAAACCTCATACAGAAATGTACTGTCCCTGTGAAGTATCGTATATTGCATAATTATGTTCCTATACCTGCTTTTTCTAGGACAAACTCTTTTGCGCCCGTACTTCATGACAGGTGAAAGATTGACTTTGATGTAGATTTCATTGGCACAAGTGGCACGCATTACCTTTTCCAATTGAGGATGTAATTCGTGATTATACTTTAATTTTTTTCAGTAATGACAACCATAAATCACAAAGCAGAATAGTTGAGGATATTAGCGGAAACGGCGGCGGCTTTAACTGTAATTACACTGCGGTCCCCAGCTCCATTTGGGCTGAGACAGACTGATGAAAGGTTGAGGGGATTGGAGTAATGTATTGTGTGCGGTGCAGGTCAGTGATGGGGACTGCCAATGGTTTAATGAGGACTTACCGCAGGCCACGGTGTGAAGCAGAAGGAGGGCCAGCAGGGGCGCCAGTGCACACGCTCGCAGTCCACCCCGCATCCCGCTGCACCTGGATACACGGGACAGCATGTCAGCCAGCAGCACAAAACTCAACTCTGGGACACACTGTGAGGAGGATGACTCACTTTCAATTTCACCTTTGTCAAAGTCATGGATTTTGGAAAACAACAAAAATAGTTTGTGATTAATGATAATAGACCAAAAATCTAAGCTGTGGTGATGATGAGCCAGTGTAATATCAGAGGTCAGAGGTAGACACAGTTCATTGTTTTGAGGTAAATTTGAAATACTATTTAAATGGTACTACCAAGGAAAGTAAGGCTGCACAATATATCGCAAGAAATATCGTATCGCAATCTTAGGTGATGCAATATCCGTATCGCAAGATACGCAATACAAAACAGCCATTGTGGAAATTTCAAGTAATGGTCCAAAAGTGTGTTCAAAAGTGTAATGGTAAAGATTCTTCAGTCGTCATTTGTACAGTAGGAGGGGTTTATCTGTAGATCCCACCTCTCTTTGTTCTAAAGGCTACTCTCACCTACAGAAAACAACAACCTTTGTCTCAAACCCCTCCTACAGGTCTATTTAATAATCACTGGTGTCCAGGTTTGCTCAATGCAGACGAAGCTCTTTGGTTGAAGAGCGAAACGTCCCACACTTCAACTACAGAACATAGATGAAGACAGAAGAATCTTTGCCTACGATGGATGATGGACGATGGACAACTCCTCTACGACTGACACCGATGTATTAGAGTGTTAAGATGGAAAGGTACAACAAACTGTAGGTTTAACAAAGCGCTGTGTAACTGTTCCTGAAAAAATAATACAAAGAATTCAAGATACAAATACTTTACAGACCATAAACAGAGATCTAGGTTATTGCAAATATTTTGTAGAACAGCCGGCTCTTAAACACTTTCTGATACTTGACAGTATCAATACTTGGTATTGTGACAAAGACGATATATTGCAAAACGATATATTGCCCAGCCTTAAAAACCTTTTTTTTCTGCCAGAGAATCCCAGCCCTAAATATGCCAAAAACAGCTAGGTAGCAGGATATAACTGCAACAACAAGAATTGTTTTGCTTTTCTACTGTTTTGTTCTCTGTGGTTGACAATGCAATAGAAGCACATAATGCCTCCATGGCATCGCAAGCCAAACAAAAAATACCAAGAAAGAGTCATGGCATTGTGGCTTGAACAGCGCTAAAATGCACAGTTCATCCCTGGTTCTCTCACATATACAAGCAATGCAGAAAGATGATGCAAGTAAAAGAGGAAAAACTACAGGAAAAACTTTAGTTTTAAAGATGCTCAAGACATCCTCTTTTTGTCCCCATTGGATTTCGAGGCAACACGGCTCGTGTGCAAGCCTCTTTTTGCTAACTTTGTCTTTTGGCTGCATAATCTTCCCCAAGCCTTGAGTCAAATCACATCTTTACTTTGTTGTTATTCAGGGTCACCGGGGGGTTAAAACTATCCCAGCATGCATTGAGAGAGAAGAAAAGGTGCCGCTCGACCAGGCTGGCACATTTCCCAGGCCGTTTACAGACAGATGCTCGCTTTATCGCCGTGCTACAACACCACCTGGCTCACACCGCTATGGACTCAAACATACACTTACCACCAGCCAACGGTGTTACACAGAGAAACACTGCTACCTTAATGGACATCATCAAGGTGGTTAAAGTCTCGGCAGCCTTGTCTTTTCAAAGTTGTCCATAAAAACATGAGAAAACGTTGCCAGGGGGACAATAAAGCTACTGTGTTATGGAGGATTTTTAAAAGCAGCACAGCAGCTGTATGTAAAAGTACAAGAGATTTTTTTCTGTTTACAAAGATAGACAATGATTCCAATGCATTGTAACTCAAAAAACATCAGAAGAAAGACAGTGAAGCCAAATCCAACAATATGGACATCTGGGTCCCCTTCCCACACTGCATGCTAAAAATTCCCCCGAGCAGAGAGACACCAAAGCAGTGTTGATGCTGCCACATAAAATATTGAAAACTATCGGTCTGCCAAACATGTTGACAGGAAATCTCCATAAGATGTCTGTGGAGCTCTGACAGGACAAGGATTTGTACGAAATAGATTTGGAAACGTCAACAGCAACTGACAATGCATCTTTTTAATCTTGTTCAAATCAGTAATGGAAAGATTTTGTTTGTTTTTTTGTTTTGATGATGAAAATGCAACCCCAGTTTTAAAAAAGCTGAGGCCATTTCACTAGAGATGTTGCCACTGTTCACCTATTGGAAAATGTGGCTGCTATTGCATTTAAAAATAACATTTTCGAGCGAAATTAAGATTTTTGTATCGTTCTACACCTCAAACACTGCTGCATCACTATTGGGTCTTTCCTCAACTAATCAGAATGCTTATTCCAACCAAAAAATGTCTAATTAAATTATGAGGTGTTTTCATATTTCCTAAAACCTTTAAATATGCATAATACTGTATAATATTTCACCAAGAATGTATTTTATTAGGAGTGGTTTTATTCATGGATGACATGTTTCTTTGTTTTGAGTTTCACAAGTTTTGTTAATTTTGTGACATAGCAACATTTAACCTGAAATGTTCCACAGTGTACCTTTAATGTACAACTGTGATGATAAAAAATGTTTTTATATTATATTTCACATGTCATAACATTTTAATCTGAAATTGTTATAAAGGCTATGGGGTATGTAAGTACCAATTCCATGCTATTCGATTTAGATAAAATCCTAATCCTGGCAATAGCCGTAAACCCTGTGTACTGGTTTTATAGTAGTGTCCATTATGTGGCTGGAACAACAGCCTGGGGAGAGTATGAGTGAGGTCAGGTCCAGCCACAGAGCAGCAGAAATACTGGTAATGAATACAGCCCCTCTGGAGACACAGCGGGCGAGTGGAGAGGGAGGGGTGGGTGCGAGTGGGGGGCTGCCTATAGGGCAAGGAGAGCTGCAGGGAAGGATTCACCAGCTACAATAGGAGATGCTGGACACAGATAACCAGTGTCAGTTACAGCAAAACTTGGACTCAATCTCTGCAGCTCAGCCAAGGACAGACGCACTGACCTCGTACCAAACAGCACTGGGCAGAATGGGGCTGAATTAAAGGCCTTTGGGGCTGGAGGAGGTCCACTCTCAGCGGCTGTACATCTGTAGGAATGAATACTAACTAATTACTGCTGGCAGTGTAAGTACACAACAGAGCCATGCCCTTGGGAAATGGTATACTCGTGTCACAAACTCAGATGGGGTTGTTGTAGAGAAAGTGAAGCAAAGGTCAAAGCCATCCACTGTCCATTGTTAAGTAAACGTGAAAAAGTCTAGTGAAGGACATTTGAACTGGCGGTAGCCTAAATGCATGTTTTGTGCTATTTTTGTGAAAACGTTTCCAAGGACCAAAGTAACTCCGCTCAAGTCTTTACAGCTTCAACTAAAATTGTAATTAAGAATCAAGCAGATGATCAAATCGAACATGAATCAGAATAGTTTAATTGTCATTGTCAGTGAAAAGGGCTCACAAACTAGGACATTTCTTTGACATTTCATAATTTCTATTACAATAAAGCTAAATTTGTGCTTATACTGTATATGGTTGTATACATATGTATATGTTTGGGCATGTATTTGGGCATGTATTAAGTAAATTTGAATGGAACTTGTTCCTCTAATCGCATGGCGATGGGATAGCACTTGTGGTGGATTCCTGTAGTGCTTGTGCTACCCATGGTTGTATTACACATAAGAAACCAGAACTTCCTTTTTTAAGCCCTGAAGCATATGAATAATAAAAAAAAAACATTTGCATCGCAGTATGAACACAGCATCAGAACAGCCCGGGTTCTCTCAGGTCAAAACACAGCGGACCAGCTTCACGGCGTCATTGATTACCAGGAGGTTGTGGAAGAATATGGACCTAGTTTGCTGTAAGACTCTTATATCCTCTTAAGGATTGTAGCAAATATGCCTGAGGTGTGGATTTTTATACTGATAGGTCCCTCTTGAGTTGAGAGCTCTTCTATGTGAGTTCTCCTCCACACCGAGAGCATGCAGCTGAGCACAGATAAGGCCTCCCTGTGGAGACCTATGGGCCGACCCGGGGCAAGTTGCGGGCGAGACACGGACAAGGGCGAGATCCCGCAGGATGGACCGGAAAAACCTGGAGAAGAAAGGACTTGAATGCTTTTTTGCTTTGTGTCTGATTCTGTAAATTGTGAGATAGTGTGCGAATAAAGGGCTGTAGCATCGGCAATGTTTCACTCATTCATCATTCGAGTGAGCAAAAGTGGCCTCACAATCAAGATTCAATGCAGAGAGCACATTTTAAACATGGTTTGGAGGATTTACTTTTGATAGATTTGACAGATAACTGAAATATAAAGTGCTAAACTATTATTAAGAACGTACCATATAAAAAACATATATCCATAGCTTTAAACAGTTAAAATATAGCAGTGATGAAGCACTTCTATCAGCTTTAATGACTGGACATTTACTAAAATTGTTCAGTCACTTTCCCTTGAACATATTGCGTCTTCAGGTGAGCTCATAAATCACACAGGCAGCTGTCTGTCACTCCATCACCCCTCAGTGCGGCTGTTCCCCCGGCCCACAGCATGTTCAAACTCAGCAGCCCCACAATAGCTCCGGTCTCACACGGGGAACAGCACAAAATCAAAGTATGCACACCAGTCCCTTACAGTGACAAATTAGGCACATTACCGAGGTTTAGGCAAAGAAACTGTCATCCTGAGTTATCCGTACATGTGTGGCTCCTCTGCACAGCCGTCGGTGAGTGAGAATGTGTGGCGCTTTTTGCTTTTGTCGATCAAGAGGAAGCTAAATGGAATCAGGAGATGAGTGGGTGGGTTATAAAACCTGCATGAGGTAGAACAAACAGCATGGCAGCAAAGTTGTCCCGGAAATCTGAAAGCTGGAAGAGTGGACTTACAAGAAGACAATAAAAAGGACTAACGCATTGACAGAACGGTGTGACAGGATGATCATATGAGCGAGTGCGATAACACACAGAGTGACATTCAGAGATGCACAGAGCCAGATTATTTGGGGTTCATTCAAAAGTCAAGTCTGAGCATAGACAGTCATGCCTAAGATGTGCTTTGCAAGCCCTTTGCCACTAGATGTAGCAAAAATCATTAGATAAAAAAATTTAGAAAATATATCAAAGATCTCCACAAAATGACTGCTGTGATCCAGAGATGGGTGAATTGAGTCGTACTTCAATAGCTCAGGCATGCACACTGGTAGTGCCATATAGAGCTTTCTAATTAATCACATATTAATCTAATCATAATTAAATCTATGGTTGATTGTACATTGGTGGGGCTTTTTAATCGGCAGGTCGACAGCCGATCCTCAGGCAGTTACAGCTCATTTAGAATTGAATCTGTTTTATATAAAATTAGGAAACCCTTCACTTTTTTCTTTCCTATTTCAAGAATTCTATTAATAAAAGCCTGTTTATACTGTATATCTCTTTATTTTCTATATTAAAGATTGTTGAAATTGAAAGAACAGGCAGATTTCAAAATACCAACTAAATCATTTCCCTTATCACTCAGTCCAACTTATTGTTACTGTTAAGAAAGCATAGACTGAACTAGTTAATGGTCTGTCTAATAATCAGTGCTGCCACATTGCAACTAAACTGACAAACTTGCACAAGCAAAGATACTTTAATTCTATCACAGCCGGGTCTGAAGCAGTCCTCACCCACCGATCAGGAGCAGAAACTAATTATGTGGAAGACAGTGCTGCATTCCACTATAAACATCTCAGTTATGATGAATATTGAGAGTGCATATGAAGACCAATGGGGAAGGTTTGCTGTGTAAATGACATGGACAGATGTTTGCACCAGAACAGAGTCAATTAATTCATCTTAAGGTCAGCACACTTATTCTGAGCAGATTTTCATTTTGACAGCATCACTTTAATTCCATTGTTTATCTTACCACTCTTCACTGCTTTATTTCATCTAATATTGTAAACACTTGTAAAGAGCCTGGTATTGATTTCTGAGGAGGTTGTTTAGGTTCTTATTAATGAGTGCAGTTACACATGACTGAGGACTTACTCTTCCTGAAAGCTGCTGTTGGGCAAAGTTAAGGAGCAGGAATAAAAAGGGTATTATTTTACAAACCATAAAAGACATACATTTTAAGGGATGTAAAAAAATTACCCAATTTATTTCCACATAAACATAATGCTGAGCACAGTTGAGATCTGTCTTTGCAGTGCACCTCGATCATGTGAAGTGGAATCGGTTCCAGGCCTGACTGGAACTATATAGAAAGCTATTACTTACAGGTGAAAGCCCGCTCTGTTCTATCCACACAATGTGTCCAGCAGCGGCTGCACATTACCTCTCTCCCCAAGGCCACAAAGGGTGAGCTGATTGTCCTGTACATGTGGATAAAACTGTTTAAATGAGAGGCGGAAAGATGAGAGGGAAAGTGTGGAACCAATCGGAGGAAGAAGAATCATTTTGAGAAAGTCGAAGCACAGAAAGTGCCCTGGACATACAATAAGATTGGGCTGAAAAATGAGGTGACGGAGAGGGTTTTACGTGAGAAAAAGAGAGGCCAGGCAATTTTCAAATGTCTGAGGCTTCTCATTTACCGGCTGCAAAGCCACTTTATACGGTGCAAATGCTCAGTTTGTTCTGGGAACATCAAGGTCCCCTTGTCCCATCACTTGTCTCGGACAAGAATATAAATGTGCCACAAAAACGTAAAGTAAAGGGAAGAAGGAGTTTGGGCACCTCGTACACAAGAGTTGTGCGGGCTGCCGGCTTTGTGTGCGACTGATAAAACACTTTCACTTACAGCAGGGCTGCAATCTCCACACAGGTTTTCACACAACTTCATTCAGATGTAGAGCAAACCTTTACATAGACAATTGTGAAGTGACGTCCACATATCTGTAGCCTGGACAGCAATGTGTATTACTGACAATCACAGAAAGTATGACAGGAATGAATCATATTTTCTCATATAAGACTGGTCCTCCAACAGATCTTCTGATCTTCTAATATGGATTGGGTCCATCACTCATGCATTGTCCGTAAAATGACAAGCTTTGACCTCAGTCCCACAGCAACATGTCCAACTAAACATCTGCAGCTGCACAGAGGCGCCGAGTGAATCTTATCACATTATTATTAAAGGAGATCTTCAGCGGGATGTATTTCACTGGGACGTGTACCAGCTTCCATCTCTGTTCCTCCCTGCTTCCTGTCTGTATTTCCTGTGCATTCTCTTTTGTTTTACAGTCTCACATATCTATCTGTCGACAGGTTGTGGCTTGGGATACAGTAAATCCTGTGGACTGCAGGTTGTAAAAACTCTTTCAGTTCATCAAAGTCAGCACATCAGCCACGTTGAATCATGGCAGGGCAAAGTCAACACGCTCCTCGCATTCTGCACATCTACCGCATTATAGAGGAGATTTTAGCACCCGAGAACCTATAATACTACACTGTCAACAACACAGCGACAATGACTCAGATGACACAGCTCAGATTGGCAAGCTCACTTCAGTCAATCTACAGCTGTGGCACACAACAGTAGCTACGTATGGAATGAATGAATGCTGATGCTTTGAGAAACTTGTCAACACTGGCTTCAGTTGCAATATCAAATATCACAGGACTGAGAGGACTGGACTGTACCTCATTATTTGCGCCTCTTACACAAATATTCATCAAATGGGATTATCATAAAAGTTAGACTGACAAAGACATTCCACAAAACACAGCTATCAACAAATGGTAATGTGCTTTTTTTTTTATATTTCTCTGTAAACCACCATAGCAAATGCCTGGCCCTTTCCTATGGCACTCTCTCAGCTCATAGCCTTTAGATACACACACACAGATCCCAGTGGTGATTTGCCGCTTTGATGGGCAGTTAAATCAGTCTGCATCTCATCACTAAGCCTGCTTCAGTCACTGCCAGACACCGACTCCATCTGAGGTGCCTAGAAGGACACATGCAAGTCTAAGTGACCGTGATTCGAAGAGACAGATGGCGAGTTTGTGTCATATCTGTGTGTGTGTGTGTGTGTGTGTGTGTGTGTGTGTGTGTGTGTGTGTGTGTGTGTGTAGGGGGTTTGGGGGTACAGAGCTGTTAGCTGGAGCCACCTGAGATCCACATACTGAGCCAATAAGGTCCAACACTGACTGGCCCATGTCCTTTCACTGCTGCTACTTGACCGGCAGCCAGCAGCTAAACAGTTTGGCTCCTCGGCACACAAACTTCTGGGCCTGTACTGTACCTCCGACCAGAGCGGGACGAGGAGCCAAAGGAGAGAGCGAGGGAATTTTCAACTACAGTTCAAGCAATGGACCCTGTGCACGATAGCCACTGCACTTCCTGTTCCATTACAGCGCTGTCACATTGAACTTTACTTTAGTAGATGCTTTGGTAATTGCCTAAGATTTCAGTTGATGACATTTGTCTCATTGACAATGCTTTTTTTCATGCGTCTTTCAAAGCAAACGTGAAAAGGGATGAAAATTGTACATACCTCTGTATGTACTGTACATAATTTTGAAGGCAAGCAGCAACACGCGTCTGTGCTAACTAACACAAACCGAAATATTGGGCTTGCCAAACTTGTATTTTATAGGTAATGTTTTATTTACGGATATGAAACAATGTTAGCGCTTTCTATTTTTAGCTAGTAATAACTACTTTACTCTCACTTTGTATTTAATAATTATACACTATTATATATCTAGTTATAACTTGTTTCAATTTATCTATATAAACATGGGAAGATGCCATACCAAAAGGCAAGAAGAGCTCTGTCACCTATTGTAGAAAAAAGTTGTCCGACTAAAATATTAAACCCATGCCTCAAAAGTGTTGATGTTAAATCCAATGTAAAGGACAGGGTGTTCTCTATCCCCAAACTTCCCTGCATGCATGGAAGGACGGCACGAGTGGACTGGACTTTGGCTGTGAGCCGCCCATCTCTCCCGTGCATTTTTACGCAGCACCACAGAGAGCCGTGAGCACAAGGGCAAACTCACATGCTCCTCAATCTGCATCTTTAGAATGAGGCTCTGGCCTTTAAACAGGGCTCTGCTGGCTCTGAGGCAGTAAGACTGACATTTCCCCCGCGAGACACAACACTGCTCTGGTCACAGCATGTGTTTATTTACCTGACACACATGAGAAAAGAAGAGCAGAGAAACAAATCCTTTAGCTTTATTTTATCCTCTGATTTATTGTGTATTTCAATGGGCTGAATACTAGGCGGAAACAGCCCTGTGAAACCTGGAAGTTCTTCACCTTCAAACAGATAAACCCATGGATAAACTGAAAGATTATGTCAGGATGAATATAAAATATAGTAACTAAAGTAAGTGAGCATATAGGGCATGCACTCAAAGCATAAACTCCAGGGTGTTACAAAATACACAATTCTCTTATCCATATGCACTATTTGAGTTGTGGACCTGCCATAAAAACCTATTAGTTACCATCATTGCAGAATACTTGAGAAATACCATCTTCTCAGTCTAGAAAATACATTGAAGTATGCTGATTCAGTCTTGGTTTATAAAATCCTCAATGATCAGGCACCTCCTCCCTTAAAAGATTTTATTAGAAGAAACTCAAATCAGAGAACAAGAGCAGGCTCAAGAGGGGACTACTTGATACCACTGAGGAAAAGTGCATTTGGACAGTTGTCTTTCACCTGTCGAGCAAAACCTGGAACACTATTCCAGCTCACATCAGAGAACTGGAATCATTAAGATCATTCTCCAAAGCTCTAAAAAAATGGCTGCTGGACGGCCAAAGATGTCGTCATGACTTTTAACTGGCACTAAATTTGTGCATAGAGCTTTGTAATTTTATTTCTATTCTCTTTATTTTAGATTGTTTGAGGATATTCAAGTAAAATGTTGTTGTTGTTTTTTTTTTTTTGTATTATTGTCTAAGCTGCAGATATTACATCAATCTGCAAAGGGACTGGAGATGGAAATTAGCCGCGTGGGCTATAATCTCACATATTTACATGTATAATGTTCATTAATATGTATTGTCCCTTTTCAAAGAATATCATTGTATAAGTCTGTAGTCTAGTTTAGTGGCTCTCAACTGATGGACATTTGGGACCAACATTCAACCGATCATGACAAGTAGTGACCCCAATCCTACGACTAACGAAAGATGGTCCCATGCCAAACAAAACTTAAAAGTTGGCTGAAGAGGAACCAGACATGTGGCCACCAGGGACTCTTAAGTGCTGAGTTTGTGGATGATCTTTGTCTTTGATTATCATTGTTGTTTTTGTATTTTCTTGATCTGCCAGGGACAACCAATTCTGGCACATACTTATGTTCATTAATATGAATTGTACCTTTTAATAAATGCATCAAAATCAATCTAAACCTGCTATTAGATCCTGACTCACCAGCTGTGAATGACGGGTCTGAACACAGGGTCAGGCAAGTCCTTACATCAACTCACACAGGAGATAAATCTTTCCTTTTGATTGCTTATACACGAAGAAGAGAAAAATCTTGGCACATGTCTATAATAAAACAACTCCAACCATTCGGCTTTGTACGGTCTTGATCCTCATTATAGATACAGTATGGGACCTTGAATGCAGAAGGTGAGCTAAATGTAAAAGGAGGATGTGAGAAGTGCCCGTCCAAATACAGAACTGAAACAGAAAACTCTGTATCATATAAACTGTTCTGAAGATAAAAGTGTTGAAAAACAGTTTATAAACATGCGTGAAAGGTGTCATTTCAACTTCAAGGAGGAATTTTCAAGGCAAAAGAGTGTGGAAAAAAGTGTGATTGCGAAACAATAGTGGAGATGTGGCAACTGCACAGGAAATGTAAGTGAGAAGCAGCATGGAGGAGAGCGTCGCCAAAGGGAAAATACTGAAGAAAGCTTATTGTAGCAGCAGATTAAGTGTAAAGTATTTAAGCACATTTCACAAAGGGAAGAGCCAATACTGTCATTTCTAAAAGTGTATAAAAATGTCATGGAAATCCAAACACAAACAATATGCAAATCACGTCATGAAACTACTCACTTTCTCTCCATCATTAGAAAGACAAAAAATGAATTATACTGTATTGTATCGGTTATTTTTCTGGTTTACTAACTAACTTAATTGAAAATTACTGATTTAACTAATTAATAATAATTAACACCCCTACATGGTACCTAGTTTATAGTAGTTGCTCAACAATGTAACCATAATATTGGTTTGCACTTAAAAATAAATATTTTCATGTTCAGCCTTTGGGCCCAGCACTTTAAAACAAGATCTGCTGCAGACCGGAGCTGCTACAGATCCACAACAGCAGCTCTCTCAAGCTAAGGAAAGAAGGGCCTGGTCAGTATGGGAGACCATGAGGGAAAACCAGGTGCCTGTGTGAGTGGTTAGTTAGAGGAGTTTATGGTGCAGATTGGCATCCTCACTTCTAGGGCTGGGCCATTATGGGAAAAATAATAATCACGATTATTTTCCCCATATTGAACTATCTCAATTTTCGATTTGATTTTTGTCTTAAAAAGACACCACACCTCTCACATGGCCAGGCTCAACATAAAAACACATGTGCAGGGATTGCACAAAGAATCTGAAGAAAGAATGACAGATTGAACAACAGCTAGCTATCGCGCTAGCACAGGGTTAGCTTAGCTAAGCATTATGATGAACTTTTTTTAACAGCTACTAACTAGAAAAGCCTCTCTGATCTACCGGTTCCATTGAAGTAGAAATCATGAAGAAATGCCCATGTACCTTAGTTCCTTTGTGCTCCAATATTTGGGGGAAACTGCCAGATAATTTTTGTATCACCATCAGCAGTTACAAAACTGTGTCACAGCCCGATCAGCATATATTATGCTAGTCTGTTAGCCTGCCTATATTCTTATTATTCTACTCTAGTTCGTTGTCCATTTAAGATCAATACAAATGGTAAAGCACGTATCACAAAGTTTATTTTGCGAAGCACGTAAAGGTCGCATCTGCTATAATCACCAATCGACTTGCTCAAGATTTAAACTTTTTATTGAACTCTAAACAGTTTTCATGAACTCTAAACAGTTAAAATGTACTTACAACGTGTAAAATGAAGATCAATAGCATTATTAGAGTCGTCCCTGTATATGTTGCCAGTTAGTGAGAGTCTCGCCTCGCACTCTCACGATTAAAGCTCACCACATCATTATCTACATCAGCCTTTTTTAATATCACGATTCGATTAAAATGTGATTAACTGCCCAGCCCCACTCGCTTGTCTGTCAGTCTACCCCAGGACATCTGTGGCTACAAACTTAGACTAGCACCACTGAAGTGAAAGAATAATGCGCTAAACTGTAAAGCTTGAAAAGCGCAGTATGAGACTAATGCATTATTACACGAAACAGACAATTGGCTTTAGTGAAGGAAAAGTCAAAAAGTTAAGAAAATGAAGCATTAAAAAGTCAGTGGCTCAAGGGCATGGATCACACATTTTTGTGGTATATAGACAAAAACTGTCCAAACTACTGCAAATTTAATGAAAAGGAAATAAGACATGAGGAGAGTGTGAAAGGTGTTGAAGTGGAGCCATGAGAATCAAACAGCTAAGAGCACAAAGGAGAAAAAAAAATCTCAGTTTGATCGTGCAGCTCGGCGATTTTCCCGCTTAGATCTAACCTTTAGTCCGTGCATGATTCCTTGGACTTGGAAGTAGACAGGCAGACTGGTATCCCCTAGGTACCGTATCGATTTTCCACCACACTCATTTGGACGAATCAAAATTGATGAGAACTGCTGAAGGCCGAGGTTTATTTACTTATTTATCAGGAGCCCAAGCTGGCCCTATCCGTCTCAGATATAGGCAACCCGCTGAGTCCTCTGCTGCGCGCCGCACTGCCCTGACGTGACAGCTAATTTTGAGGGCGTTTCAGCGCTCAGTGTTTGTGTTTTGGGAAAGAGAGGGGCCACCCACATCGAAGACCCCGCTCCATAAATCATTTCGAGGCGGGCAGCGCAAATTGACATTTTCACAGAGGGGCGTAGCTTGATCTCACGTCCCCTCTGATTGTTAGTTTAAGGCTGTTTTCGCAATGTCATTATGAACCGGTCGGACCTTAACCAGAGGGATCAATTTTAAGCAAAGTTGCACTCCCCGCCGCGAAGTTTACTGCCTTTAAATTACACGCTGTCATCATCGGACATCTTAATGGTAGCCCCACAGTTTGACTCTTTCGCGAGTCCTCTGTACACTAAGGACAAAGAAAAACAAGGCATTGGCTTTCTTTTCTTTGTGTCATTCGCAGCGAGCGTCTAGCCAATCCTCCTATCTCCCTTCGTCGCCTCCCTAAACTTGTAAGTCTTCCCGATAATTGGATTTCATCAGACAGTTCAAACGGAGGCATAAAATAATTAGTGCAAAGGACTCGGAATCAATCTGGAACACAGCGATGATTCGTCTGGGCCAGGCAGGTGTCTCTGGGAGCGTCAGGATTAGAAAAATGATATCAATTTTTTCACAGATGGAATCTTTGCAGGCGCCCAAACGCTGCAACTCATCATTGTGTTTTTTTTTTGTGTGCAGTGCAGTTGAATATATGAAGGATTTGCATTGGATCTGGACACATCTGTCTGCTGTGCACGTGGTGATGAACACTGTTTGAACCAGATGTAACCGGGCGTCTATACTCCACCATCCCCCTCGTCCCGGGAGACCAGAACAAAGAGGCCAGAGCGCATCAGGCAGGGCTTTGATCAGAGCGCCTCCATTGGGCTCCTATCAGTAATTGAAGAAGCTTGGATTTTGGGAGAATTCTGATGGAACACTTTATTAGACACTAGTCAAAATACAGTATTTATATCTCTATATCTCTTGATGTCTGGATGTCAGTCTGGGTTTCATACCTGTGTGAAGTGGGCTCACACATTTAAAATAAATATATTTAATTTAGTCTGACCAGGAGACTGTCTGAACTTGCATCATGTGGATTAGGAATAATATCTCACACATAGCACTATAATATAACCTGGAGCACTGGAGTAGTTATTTTTTTTAGCACAATGCAACGACATATTGTTAGCACAATATGAGTATTTCCTTATCACAAGAAGACATAATATTGCAAAATTACTGAGGTCTTACATCTGATGGGCAAACAAAAACATATGGCAACTTAACAATGTGCAAACCTTTAGATTTAGTCTTGATCTTCCTCATTTTGTTCAATTTAAGCTTTGTTTAACATGGTTCCCACTCTTTACTTGAAATTATTTTCCAGGTTATGTCCAGGTTTTTCCAGGACATTTAAAAGTGCAGAAATACATAAAAACGGTATTTCGCTGTCCTCTCTGCCCTCCTCACTCACCAGCGCCCCCTGTGGATGCAATCTAATAATGGCTAAAGCCTATAGCTTGGTCTGAAGAGATTGGGTAGGTTCGGCAGTCCTCCCCTGGGAAAATTTTGAAATAGAAGATACTTTTTCCGGTGTTCTGGAGCTAGTCTTTAGACTTGTGTGTAGGGCTGAACAATTTATCGCATTTGCGATTATATCGCGATATTGCGATTTTTAAGGGGAAAAAAAAAAAGTAAGTCTTTCGCCCATTCCTGTCAGGAGTTATGAAATTTGAAATTAATTATTAAAATGCTCTGTCCAGCCACTAGGGGGCAGCCAAGATTGTTTTAAAAGGAAGAAATTCTACACTGCAGAGTGCAGAGGGCACTGACACTGTCTTATGGATATACTGCCTTTGCTCTCTCCTAAAAAATAAATTATAAAAGCACAGATGGCTAAAGGACCAGCTGAAAATATTATTTATTTTCTAAAATGCACATGAATGCAAAAAATCACATCTCAATAAAAATAAAAAAAAACTGCAGGACTCTCAGACTCCCCCAGGTC
>OMNZ01059121.1:0-11312 GCA_900303255.1 Lesueurigobius sanzi | reverse complement strand
GACCGTGTTTAGTCCTGGTTTAATCCTGGTTTAGACCTTGTTTAGACCGTGTTTAATCCCAGTTTTGTCCTGGTTTAGACCTTGTTTAGACCGGGTTTAGTCCTGGTTTAATCCTGGTTTAGACCTGGTTTAGTCCTGGTTTAGACCTGGTTTAGTCCTGTTTTAGTTCTGGTTTAGTCCTGGTTTAGTCCTGGTTTAGTCCTGGTTTAGACCTGGTTTAGTCCTGGTTTAGTCCTGGTTTAGTCTTGGTTTAGTCCTGGTTCAGACCTGGTTTAGTCCTGGTTTAGACCTGGTTTAGACCTGGTTTAGTCCTGGTTTAGTCCTGGTTTAGTCCTGGTTTAGACCTGGTTTAGTCCTGGTTTAGACCTGGTTTAGTCCTGCTTTAGACCTGGTTTAGTCCTGGTTTAGACCTGGTTTAGTCCTGGTTTAGTCCTGGTTTAAACCTGTTTTAATCCTGGTTTAATCCTGGTTTAGTCCTGGTTTAGTCCTGGTTTAATCCTGGTTTAGATCTGGTTTAGTCCTGTTTTAGTTCTGGTTTAGTCCTGGTTTAGTCCTGGTTTAGTCCTGGTTTAGATCTGGTTTAGTCCTGTTTTAGTTCTGGTTTAGTCCTGTTTTAGTTCTGGTTTAGTCCTGGTTTAATCCTGGTTTAGATCTGGTTTAGTCCTGGTTTAATCCTGGTTTAATCCTGGTTTAGTCCTGGTTTAGTCCTGGTTTAATCCTGGTTTAGATCTGGTTTAGTCCTGTTTTAGTTCTGGTTTAGTCCTGGTTTAATCCTGGTTTAGTCCTGGTTTAGTCCTGGTTTAGTCCTGGTTTAATCCTGGTTTAGTTCTGGTTTAGCTTCGGTTTAGCCCTGGTTCAGTCTGCTCTTCTGGGCCTTTAGAATGGTCCTAACCTCCCACCCCTTTACGGCGCCCTTGGTCCCCACTATTGAACTTTCAGCTGCTCCTCAATAGTAAGCTACAGACTCTTCAGGATGTTGTGGTCACGTGATCACAACCTATTAAGTAACAGCAGGGCCTTAAAAGCTGCACTACCCAACCCTACCCCTAGATCCCTCTTCCCTGGCCCCTCTGTGGTGAGTGCACTTGGCGCAGCTGACAGCGGCTGTTGATCTAGCACCTTATTACCGTAAATGAAGTATTATGTCTTTTGTGGTCGTCTAAAGCCCCCACCCCTCAGGATTTCCATCAGCGCTGGCAGTTTACACCCATTGCTGCCTCGTATGTCATTCTGCCCAATGGACTGCTCAGTAAATGTGTGCGTTAGGAAAAGGGGGAAGGCTGGGGGTCACTGAAGGCTGAGCTACGGCTACGGCTCCCATTAATTCTGTCCGTTTGAGGGAAAGCTGATGTTCACAGAATGGCTGTTGCGCGGAGTGGAGCTGAAATAGAGATAGAGCGTCTTGGAACATCTGTGTGATTGACAGGTGTGTTATTTAGTGAAGGCGGGCGGCCATGTATGAACAGCGCAAACAGATTGCACGAACCAATGAGAGGAACGCCAATATGTTCACGAACAGATCATCAAAAGTAAAAAATAATATATTCTGCCACAGTCTTTTCTTATACAGTTGTGGCCAAAGGTTTACACCCTTTTAATCTTTTGGGCATTTTTCACAGAATATGAATGATAACACACAAATGTTTTTTCCACTCATGGTTAGTGGTTGTGCGAAGCCATTTACTGCCAAAGAAGTTTACGCTTTTGAAATCATAATGAAACCGAAAGTACTCAAATGTCCCTGATCTTAATGTATAAACTTTTGATCTTTGATTTGGTTAGTCTCTAGTTAAAAAGCATAAAACAGTTTTTTTTTGACAATAAATGCCTAAGAATTCAAATTAACCACCAGTAACCATGAGGGAAATAAAGGTTTTTCTGCATTCATATTCTATCCTGACATAAGGGTATGTAAACTTTTGAGCACCAATGTAGCAATTGTCAATATACTGTAAGCTTTGTGTCCATAACGATCCAATCAAAATTGCAATGTGGCTGGTATTAACTACGCACAAAGTCTCCAGTAATTTATACTTTGCAAACTACAAAATATCCCGTCTCTGTGGGTGTTTAAAAGCTGCTAACCCTGTAGTTTAAACCTCCACAAACAGTTTTTGAAGGAAGTATCAACAAATTCCTTATCAGTATTGGGAAGTGATTGGATTCACAAACCTGCCATATTATTCTGAGTAGGTTCTCAGTCGTACAGGAGTTGTCCATCGTAGGCAAAGTTTCTTCAGTCTTCATCCGTACTCTGTAGTTGAAGTGTAGTCCAAAGATCGTCATCAGCTCAATAAAGACTTGAACACGCTGGTGGGTCTCTTAAGAGGAAACCAGAAGAAGGAGTTAACCTCTAAGGCCCTCCTCTCTTGGAGATAAAGGTAGAACATCTTAGCCTATTCATACTTAATAGGGCTCGTTACCTCTGTATTGTCTCACCCTGGGCTAAGTTCTAAGGCTGTTGACACTTCGCTATGTAGTCCGCCCAGTAGTCCAGGCTCATTAGCATGACAGTGGAGATGGTTTTGGTCTAAGGTTGTTATTGTCAATAGGTTTCTGTCTCACTATGTTGTTATAGATTGGGTCCAACTTAAATCTAAGGCCTCCATTGTGATTCATAGCTGCCATATTATTCTCATCGCTGAAAGTTCTTTAGTTCATGTCTGCCGAAAGAGAAGGCATTGAACTTTGTGAACGTTTTAGTTTCATGTGGATAGGCCCAGACATATCAGCCATAAAAATAACATTTTGACAGCTACCATAGTTACCGTCGCATAGTCCCTACCTGCCCACCTCCTCAATTTTAAACTATAGGCCCTCAAACTGTTGCGAAGTCAAGTGAACCCAACCTATCGCAGTCCCAGGCCCCATCTCCTGACTGTCTCTGGCTGATGCGGTTGCCACGACTACGCTCCCTCCCTCCATCTTTTTTGTTCTTTTCCTCTCTTCCGCAGGGGAGGAGGGGGTTGACATTATTTCACGACGGAGATGACACTGCTCATTCTCCCGTCTCACCCACACAGGCAGCTCGCCCCCGCGCCTCGGTGTTCCTGCGCTCAGCCACACAAACCCGCACTCGCTCTGCACACGTGGGCCCAGGCATGTCTATACTGGGACATGTGGAGAGCCGAGACATGCTCTGCTCGTAGATAGAAGAGGATAAAATCACTTCACAAAATGTATTATAAACAAGACGAAATATAAACAATTAGAATGGACTGAAGAAACGATATTTAAGCTTACAGTATGTGTTTAGTGATTGGTTGGTTCATGTGACATCCCAACATTATAGGGAGCATGGTTTAAAATTGAAGTGCAAACTAAAAGCTGATTTCTAGATTTAGTTTACTGCTAATTCGTCGGCCAATCCACCTGAAACAAAAACTGTCACGAAGTTCAGTGTCTTCTCTGTCAGAACATATGAACTGAGGTCTAATTATTTCCTCTTAAAGGTGTCCAAAAGGTGACGACATTCAAAAACATGTTGGCCAGTAGAAAGGACTTTCAGCCATAAGAATAATATGGCAGGTTTGTGAATCCAAGCACTATCAAATAATGATCAGGGAAGACATTTTGAGATTTCTTTTGAACATTGTAGTCTTCATCTGTGCTCTGTAGTTGAAGTGTAGGACGTTTCGATCTTAGTCCAAAGATCGTCATCAACTTAATAAAGACTTGAGCACACTCGTGGGTCTCTTAAAGGTGAACCAGGAGGAGGAGTTAACCTCTAAGTCCCTCCTCTCTTGGAGCTAAAGGTAGGAAAACATCTTAGCCCAGGGTGAGACAATACAGAGGTAACTAGCCATATCATGAATCATGAAGCTGATGATGATCTTTGGACTAAGATCAAAATGTCCTACACTTCAACGTACAGATGAAGACTGAAGAATCTTTGCCTATGATGGACAACTCCTGTACGACTGAGAACCTACATAGATTATTAAACATTATTCAATCGAGTTACAGCCAAAGCAAGATTGACACTTTAATAAAGTTCATTCCAAAGCTATTTTTAAACCAAAGTAACTAGTAATCAGTAATCAGATTACTTTTAAAATAAAGTAATAAAAGAAGTAACAAGATTACTTTTAGAAAGAGTAATCAGTACTCAGTAGTTGAAATACTTTTATGGAGTAGCCTAATCCCAATAACAGTTTCTTTTTCCCTTCCTTTGTTTGATATGAAATGTTTTGACATGTTCCTTCAGAACTTGTAATTTAAATGAGCCCATAACCTCAGATACAAAGAGCCATTTGTATCTGCAATTTTAATCAGCGTGTTTATTGTGAAAGCGAGGAGTGAACCAATCATTCATATTTGCACTTCTGTGCCAAGCAAGAACTGACTGAAGATTTGACCTGGACTAAAGCATGTCCACACTCCAACTTTACGAGGAGTTGACCACTTTCCAATAGATTCTTAGAGCTAGGTTCATTTACAGACAAAAAAACAGAATAGGTAGCATTCACTTTCCAAAATGTCATGATTTCATAATATCTATTGGAGGGCATGGGCCAATACAACTCTTGTAGAGTTTTTGAAGGAAATCTCAAAATAGAATAGAGTTTGGATCGACACTATCTATGTCTGCTCTATACCGCCTTTGATCTGACTGTTATAATATTCTAAAACTGCAGATTTTTTGTGTGTAAGGGTCCTCCTGACTGTTCTTAGGATTTGTTCTTCCAGAAGAACTCTTTCAGCTAAGAACACATTTTGTGAATGCCAAAAATGTTCTTAAGTCAGCCTTAAGAACACATTTGTGCGTAAGTTTGTTTGATGAATAAGGCCCAGCGTCTGCTTCTTTGACATAAAATGGGAGTTGATTCCATAAGACAGGAGCTTGGTAGCTGAAAGCTCTACTTCCTACTTTGCTTTTGAGGATGTGAGGAATCACTAGCAGCTCCGAGTTTTGGGAGTGAAGTGCTCCGATTGGTTGATATGCCACTATGGCCTCTCGGAGATAAGTTGGAGCCATACCATTAATGGCCTCATAAGTGAGAAGAAGAATTTTAAATATGATTGTAAACTTGACAGGAATCCAGTGGAGAGACTTCAACACTGGATGAGCTCTCTTCTTTTAGTCAAAGTGTCAAAAAGTCTAAATAAATTATGTCCAGGCCAAGGCACTTTTACTCCTGACTTGCTCTAAACAGCTTCAATCAAGTCAAATTATTCATGACCCAACATTATTTTACAGTAAAGACATTAGGATGGTCTACAGCCTGATCTGAGCAGCACTGAGGCGTACCTGAACTCAACTTGACACTGTAGTGGGCAACCTCTGGACAGAGACGTCTGATTGGACGACACACCGCCTCACGCATCAGAGGATATAGGCCACATCCATTTATTTAATACAAATACACACATAATTAATTCCCTCTACAATGTTCTTCTATCTAGGAACACTGGACACAGACCCATAAAGATTATATTACTCTGGCTCCACCCCCCTCCATCTCTGTGTGGGTTTTACACACAAAGACACGAGGCATGCCTTTAAAATAGGATTTGTGCTACTGATGTGAGCGAGTGCTTGATGTGCATCCTTCTATATGGTGCTGTTGTCCCAGGATTAAGTCTTCAGATTAGAGCCTTTACGACATCTGTGTGGAGCTGAACGCCGTCCGACTCTCACAACGATTTGGGTGAAAGCAGTTGAGTTTAGGGTCAGAGTTAGAGACAAACCAAACCATTTCATTATTGGGCAATTCATCTCTTTTAAATGATTGACAGATTAGGAATAGTTCTGTGTGATCGCTCTTCAAATGGGTTACACGCCATGGATTTGTAATTTGCCCATTGTCTTTGCTCCTGCAGCTGTGGTCCAATGTCCAACTAAATGAATAAAAAGCAAGACACCACAATGCGAGAAAAAGACAAGATTAACCTGAAATTTGAAGAAAAAATAAACTTTCTTGTCCATTTTATTTAAAATATAGGGAGTCATAGGCTCTGTGAAGGGTTTTAAAGAAGGCCACCTTACACTGGCTTGAAGTGTGAACCTCATCAATGAAAAATAACTGCTGCAGATTTGTTACTTTTACTTTGTGTATTTACGTGTTTATGGACTATTTGAAAATGTTACCCCAAAGGTGCCCAGCTCTGGTAAACAAAACAACTTAATAATACATCAGTCATTTTAAAGTCATTTTTGGGGGATGATAAATTCTTGTAAAAACATGTGTCGCCTCTGCTCAGACCTGATTAGAACTTGAGTGGGACGTCATTGGAAATATTGTTGCCTTGCATTGTCCGCAGGTCGCCAATGCTAGATTTAAGTAAGACTACGTTAGATTCATCCCAAAATGCTTTTATTTGATCAACCATGTTGCATTGTCTGTGTCTAGTTGAAAAGCAACTGGACCAGGGGAGAGCCTAGGGGGAAAATCCAGTCCTCTATGATAAAAATTTTATAAAAAATATTATTACAGATCAGAAAATGACTTAAAGGTGCATGCTTGAATTGAAATATTTTATTTATTTTATGTATACAGTATATATAGACTAAGTATTTTTTTCTTTCCATGGATATTTTTGTCTCAATTTAAGTTTTGTTTCTCTTTGTGTAAAAGCAAAATCAATGCTTATATCAACATAAATGCCCCTAATTCAAGTAAGACACTCATTTTTTCCGTGGTAGAACATTCTTACATAGAAAAATCCTGAAAATGCCACAGTTCCTGTAAAGAATCCACCTCATACACACAGACATTTGTAGAAAGTAGTGCTTTACTTTGGGCCACAGGCAGGTTTGGTCCCTACACTAAAAAGTAATCAAGAATTTGAGAAACTAATTTCAGGAAATCTGCTAATGGGGTAAGTCTTTGTACACTTAAATTAAGAACACAACAAATTGTACTCCAAATTAGATAAAAATTCTTGAAATAACACTGTTGTTGATGTCTTTTTCTTCATTTCAGTGTATAAACCTTACCCCATTGGCAGGTTTCTTGACATTAGTTCCTCAAATCAACAGCGAATTAACCTATCTCCAGAAGATTTTGCTTCTTTCTGGAACACTTTTTGCAGGGCCCCCCTTTGACGAGTAAGAAAACCGCCTCCCCATCGGGCCAGCTTGCGTAAACCCTGCTATAGACGTCGTTTGAAATCCGTGTTTTTCCCATTGTCATGTGACGTGGGATTGAATAATGTTGAGGCGGAGGTGGAGGGATTACCGTGTGCCCAATAATCTGCGCTGCCCGGGCTGAAGCGCAGGGGGCAGGGGGGTGAGCGCAGCGCCGGCCCGGAGGCTGTGGAGGCGGGCGAGGGAGCGGGCTGACAGCTGTGGGCCGTGCGGACAGCTGATTTACTGCAGATTAGGCTGGACGCGCGCCAACCACCATTCAATCAGGCAGCGGCCGACGCGCTCCGCCGGGCTACACGCTACAACCCGACCCGACGATCGCCGCGTTTTGAGGATATTTCTCGCGCATCCGCAGGGCATAGGCGTACAGTTTAGCCGATAGTAGGTGTGGTGTCCTGCCACCGGTGCGCTCGAACGGACCGCCTTTGGGATATGGCACCACTTTCTCCTCGTTTTTCGATTTGAAGGGACAAGCCGCTGGATTATAAATGCAAAGAGTTGGAAAATCGCTCTTGTTGCTGTGTGCTTTTGGGGGGATGAGATTTGATCGCCATGGCTACCTGTGCATGTGAGTAGTAGACCTGTTGTGATTGATGCTGGGGATGCTAAAGCGAGCATCAGAGGAAGACCTACAATGCTACAGTGGAAACAGAAAAAACATCAGATTATAAAAAAAGAGAAAAGGCAGCGTGCTCACTGGATCAAAGTGTTGGTAAAGCAGTGAACTCACAACGCAGGTGCTCGTCAAGCTGGAGGCCAGGGGAATTCAAAGAGAGAAAGCTGAGGCACTCTGGATGCAAGTAGAATTCTTTATTCACCGACGCGTTTCAACTCAAAATTGAGTCTTCATCAGAAGATGATGAAGACTCAATTTTGAGTTGAAACAGAAGATGATGAAGACTCAATTTTGAGTTGAAACGCGTCGGAATAAAGAATTCTACTTGCATCCAGAGTGCCTCAGCTTTCTCTCTTTGAAACATCAGATTATGAAATGATGGAAATAAACAAACAAAAACAACTTCTATAGGCCTACTATAGGTTGAATCCCTTCAGTAGCTGGGGTACAAGTTTGCACCTCTCCCTTTTCCCATTGGCATAGCATTTTACTTTCAGATAGGCTATCCAGAACTTGTGTTGATAAATGTTTGCATAATGCTGAAAATACATAAATAAAACACTCAGACTCAATATGCCATATGGCACTTTAAGGCTGCTGTCATGTACCTGGAACTAGAGCTGGATGATTATGCCGATAAAAAGAAACCGTGATGTGATTCTGACTAGAGTTGGGTATCGGTTGGGTTTTATCCGATACCAGTGCAGACTCAGTATTTTTTAAACAGTACTGGTGCTTAAACTGTTCTCGAACCGCGGTACTTAAAAAAGCAAAACCACACACACTTTGTCAAAAAACAATACCCTTTTATTTCCAGGGCCAAATTGAACACAATAATGGTCATTTATTTTTTTTTTTATTCAGTGTTTTTATCATTTTTTTGAGCTGAAACACCTAAGTCTCTTTCTTTAGTGCAGTCTCTAGACCCACCAGGCAGACAAATTTGCTTTCTTAAGAAAAATACCATACTGGTATCGTCTATTGGTACCCATCCCTAATTCTGACACAGTGGTCGCTCAGCAAAGCAGATCAGTGACTGACTGGGAGAGGTTCAGGAGGTCATCGTTAGTAACTTTAAACCTATTTATTTGTGATTTAACTTTTTGCAATACTACTTTTGACATTCAAAAACATGTGCCCCAGATCAGATTCCTGTGACAATCTGCGTCTTTGGTGATATGGTCACATCGTGAGATAGTGCATTGTATGTTTAATGCAGCTCTTTGCACAAATACAGACATTTTTCCCCACTCACTGCTCCTGCTGCTCGGTCTGGTCAAGCACTGAGTGAGCGACAGGGATCAGCAATCAGAGTGAAGTGTGAACTTTTAGAAGAAGCCGATGCTTTAGTTACCTCGGAAAGACACATAAATTGTGATAAAATCAAAATCATGATCTAAGCCAAAGAAAATCATGATAACAATTTTTTGCCATATCGCCCACCCCTAACTCACGCTACGAGCAGATGCCATTCCCATACAAAAACAGATAAGTAGCATTTTTTTTATGGTGTTTTCAGATGCACATCTAAAATGTATATCACTGATTAATCCATAAAATAAAATATGAGTAAATATAAAGTCACAGAAGTGCCACATATAAAAACACCACACCAAATAGGAGCCCCTCTCTGGAAGAATTAGCCCTGCAGCCTCATATCAATGTCACGCAAATATCATACACACATCTATATTTCGACTGAATGACAAGGACAAAAGAGGCCTGGTACACCTGTGTGCCCTGGGGGAGCACCTGGTGCCAGCTCACCAGCTCCAAACACACTCCAGCAGCAGTAAGAACACAAACCACATCTCATGTTACCCAGCTATGACAGGTTTCCACATTCATGCCAACATTTCACTCACAACAGGAGCGTTATCAAAGCATTACTCACCATTCTGTAGCCTCTCCTCCCGTATGTGCCATGTCAAAGAGTCCGTGTCAAAGAACATCTTGAGAAAGAGGTTCCAAATATCTCAGATGAAATAAATGAGGTTCAATTTGCCTTGGCCGATCATTTAAAGATAAAATATAAAAATGTTTATTGCTATGTAAAGGCCTAGTAGCCTGCGCGTCAGGGCTTCCTGAGTCCGCTGCATCCAATAAAAACTGCATCCAATTCTTCTTCTTTGGTTTATTGGCATGTGGCAAGCAAAAACTTTGGTGTGTACCGCCACCTAATGTTCTGTGTGTGCATCCAATACAACACTAATAAGCAATTATTATGTTATTTAGCTGGATCTGAAGACAGAACATATCCTGTTGTATTTGAACTCTTATTACCTTAAATGTGCTAAACTACAGCATAGGCAGAAAACAAAACATAGAGGAACATGTATTTATTTGTTTATTCAAAACAAAATGTTTGATAATCTTAATCATGTCATGTGCCGTTCCTTCTAAACTCAAATTTCATTCAACTCTTTTGCAGACAGGCGTGAAGGCTCACTCACAGTACTTCTGAGGCCCTTCAGTGGTCCGGACCCCACTTTGGGAACCACTAGCCTACAGCATAAATATCAGACGCCCTTTCCCTACAGCTACCTGTGTTTCTATTTGAATTATTGCATTAGCTTGATTTGATTTGGGTTTAAAATAGCTTCATAGGTTTTTATCGTGTGAAATAGATCATAGCGATATGAAATGGTTAATTTGCCCTGTGTGTGTGATGCTATATTCAGTCGTGGCTGTTGTACAAAACACTGAAAAGCTGTTCAAAAATAGATCCATTCATCACTTTCGCAGTTTGTCATACCTCCTCCTGACATGTAACCTGAGCAAATGGATCAATAAAACAGCATTAGCCTGCTGTGAGAGGCACGGTGCCAGAAAAAAACATGACTTGACATTTTTGATCT
Organism: Lesueurigobius sanzi; assembly: GCA_900303255.1. Classification (NCBI taxonomy): domain Eukaryota; kingdom Metazoa; phylum Chordata; class Actinopteri; order Gobiiformes; family Gobiidae; genus Lesueurigobius; species Lesueurigobius sanzi. The sequence goes on along the minus strand of OMNZ01059121.1, from coordinate 748 downwards.
GCTATTAGAGCTGCACTGGCTGTAGCCTTGGCCAAGTCGTGTGCAGTCATAATGGAGGAAGAGTGCGGATTGTAAACAGGATAGTCTGAGTGCTCTTTAATATTTCATTATGCAAGGCAGTGGCAGGAAAAGCGTTCGGGGGAATACCAGGATGTTGATGGAGATTCCCAAAGATAACTGCATTTCACTCAGCTGCAATGATACTGGATATATTGTATTTGTACAAATGATTATGGATTGTCCACAGTGTACAGGGCTATTTATAGAACTGTTAACTACACGATTTCCACTTTAGTGCCGTCCAGTATTGTACATGGTAACAAAGTAAAAAGTACAAGTAAAAAGCACAAATTATAGGTACTTTTTCTTTACCTAAGTACATTTTATGATTAATACTTTTTACTTTTACTTACTACATTTCAGAGCCTGTATCTGTACTTTCTACTCCACCTCATTTTTAAATTGGGTTAAAAGTAAAGTTATTTTCAAAGTCACCTCTCTTTGACGAACTCACAGTTTAGACTTGGTTTAGTCCTTTAGACCTAGTTTAGATCTGATTTAGACCTGGTTTAGTTGTGGTCACAGTTGAGGATTAGCTATGGTTTAGTCTTGGTTTAGTCTTGGTTTAGACCTGGTTTAGTCGTGGTTTAGTCTTGGTTTAGTCCTGGTTTTGACCTGAGTTAGACCTAGTTTAGTCCTGGTTTAGACATGGTTTAGTTGTGGTTTAGTCATAGTTGAGGTTTAGCTA
>OMNZ01059087.1:0-14096 GCA_900303255.1 Lesueurigobius sanzi | reverse complement strand
TGAACCCCAAAAAATAAGGTGAAATATGTTTTTTTCTTTTTTTTACACATTTATTCACCAGTAGCTAGTAGGGCTGGGACGATGCACATTTCATCAAATACTTGGGGGCCAATCTGATGCGCATTGCAATGCAGTATGAAATATATTGAGTGTTAAGATTGAAAAGTGCTTAAACACAGCAAAATGTAACAAAGTGCTGTGTAACTGATCAGCCATTTAACATTTTGGGTCTGAGGGTATTTTTTTCACCTCGTTTTCATTTTGTCTTTTTGCTTCTTAAACACCTCATGATGCACTATCAAGTGCTTGGCATCTTTATTTTCAGAGCAAATTGAATTTGTATCGTGTGTATGCTGTAGAAGGGTCATATCAATGAAATAATCATGATAAAAGCAGAATAAGCACCAAAATCTTCATTTCTCACATTGTTTTTTACCTAAATATAAAATGTCAAAGGGTAAGGTTGTGGACATTAGTTGAAATGTTTGGTGGATCCAGTTGGTCCAAGAGATGGAAAATAAAGGCTGTAGATATTGTAGTACTGTAGTAAGTTTTATTTTTGACAAAAATCACAAAAAAATCCCCTCTGAAAAAATCTTTGCAACTAACAAAATAACACCTTACCTTTTAAACCTGCCGTTATCTATTATTTAGATCTTTTTACTGAAGATATAGACATTTTAGAAAATGTGTATTAATTAAACCTTTAAGCCCTATAGCCCCCACAATTGGTGCTGCGCTTTCAGATACAGTTACTGACGTATGTGTTTTATGCAGCAAAATAATCCAAAGTTGCAAATTAGGGACACCTGATGTGGCATTATCCATTTATGTTGTTATTTGCCACATCACAGGGAGGAAAAAGGCCTTTTTGTGGGAAAATGTGTGTGTTTTTTTCAGGCGGAAATTCATTCAAACCCATGGCAACCTCATTTTATTGTCAAACAACATCATTTATTATTATTTCACTCCCACCGTCATCCGTAAACTCTGTCAAATGTGTGGACACCAAGATTAGCCATGTACACCTATGATGTAAAGAAATTATATTTGGAGAAAAAGGCCTAGGACTTAAAGGGTTAAATTCCTTATTTTTACATGAAAACATTTATGACAAAGTATTTTGTCATATCTGCGTCAGTAATGTACAGCAACACTATCAAATTGATATGACTCAGTTGAATTCTTTTCCCTTTTCACCTGCAGCGTCTGGCCTTAATCATCAAAACCATGAAGCATTTCAGTCTTTATTATTCTAGAGGAGTTGGTGTAGCATAATAAAACTCTTAATGCGTCATTGTAAAGTCAATTCACTCAATAGTTTGTCAAGTGCAGTCTGTTTGCTCCAGAATTTAAACAATATTTACAAGTTTGTGAATCGTAAAAGTCGGAGTAGTTTGTAAGGGGTCCCAAAACACCATTTTACACGCAGCCCTGGATAAAATGTGTATTTCAATTTAAAAATCAAGGAAATCCTCCAATAAAATGATTGGTATTCCGTAATGTTATGGAAAATATCAAATGTACATATTGTGGTACATATTTCCAGAATGTGCACTAGAATATAGCCTATAATATAACTATAATAACCATCATGTCTCAAACACGTCTATTTAACGAAAATGTGAAATGATAAGAATTTTTTGAAAATCTATTGAAGGAAATCAAGCACAATGTGACACTGTACATATTCTTAATTATAGAATGATGTCAATTTGTACCTAAAACTAATGCAGACCCAGTAAACATGAATACTCTGTGCACTTACAGTACAACAAGCAATTTAAAAGTACAATTTCAATAACTCAATGTGGCACGAAGTCTTACAAATGTTTCAATAGGGTCTTAAAAAGTCTTTAAAAATGTGACTTTGGGATCCTTGCATATAGCCTGATTTGTAATATTCAAATTTCTTGTGAACCCTAATGACTTCTATTGAAAATAAAATAATGTTGAAGAGAAAATGCTTGTCCTCCAGTGCACAAGTCCCAAAAAATACTAAAAAGTACTATCGACTAAACACTAAATATGTCCTTTACTTTTTATGTCATCCGCTTCATGTATTTGTCTTTCCACAGTAATACCACAGATACATACTAATCCATTCCATCCTTTGGGACACGGATCGTAATCAGATGTCCATAGAAACCCCTTTAGGCTTTATTATCTGGCCACAAGTGCTCCGTAGTGGATAACAACACACCTCTCCCATTGGCCGCTGTGTGACTCTTGGCCCCTCCCCCTCCCTCCTCGCTTATCGGTGTGCGCCCCGGCTTTGCCACGGCACCGCCATCATGGAGCCTGCAGATGCTGTTTATCTCAGCACGGACCGTTCTCTGTGCGGTTTGTGACTGGAGCACGTTTTAACTGCGAGGATTAAGGGATTTTAAAGACATCTCCCCCAACACGTCTATAAGCAGCCTTTTGTCATCGCCGGATATTACGTTTTTAACTTGGACGTTTGCTTTTCATCTTGATATTTCATTTATCAACATTCCTTTGCCGTTGGTTCTCTTGCCTTCACCTTTCTTATGGCTGTAGTGGCAGATTCCTAGCTACACTTGTTGGCTCCTCCTCATATTCCTTGCGAGTGCATCACCTCCTTGTAGTACGAGATGTTATGGTCTCCAAAGCTCTCTCTCTCAAACATCCACGTGCGTCTCACCGCAAAAGGTCTGCTCCGAAATCTCCACCTGCTTTCGGGATGCAAGAGGAACACAGTGGTTTTCCGAACAGGTCTGTGTCACCTTCGTACACACACATTCTCAGCGTTTATTTGGCATTTTCTCTGTAGCAGGGCTGTGGTCAGTGCCCTCTTCTTACTGACCTGTAGCTGTTTACCAAATCTATTTTTAGTGTGGTTTGAGGAGGGCCAGAGGTTCAGCTTTCACTTACCTTGGTCACTCCACTGACCCTGAGCAGATGAGCCAAGCCAAAAGACGCCAGTTGAAGTTTGAGATTTCAGTCGTAAGGAGAGACCGCAGCCAGGCACAAGTCACTTTAACATTTTCAGATTTTGGCCCAGTTTAATCTCTTAACATATACACTTTCACCTGGAAATAGATTTACATGGAAAATTACAAATTCAAAGGCCATTTTCCCTTCTGCATCTACAAATTTGAATTACACAGGTTACAGCAACCCCCCCCCCCCCCCCCCCCCCCCCCCCCCCCCCCCCCCCCCCCCCCCCCCCCCCCCTTTACCCTCCACATCTCAAATCACCCTGAGTGGCATAATTGTTGCAAGACCCACTGAAACTCCATCTGCAACCCACCAATTGAGAACCACTGCTCTAAATTAAAGATTAAAGATTTTTTTTATTTTACCATAGGATATGGTATGTGTTTTAAAAAAGTCATGCTTTGTTGCTGTAAAACTTATCCGTCGTAGTTTAGTTCAACACTTTTACATTTTTTTATCACATCTTTAGATTATTATTGCTACTGCTGTAGGATGTTACATTTAATTCAAAGTGTCCAGTTACGCTCTACTGAACGTGGTTTTGTGTTATGTTTTTTAAAAAGACAGATTTTCCATACATTCTCTGCGCTCTTTAGCATTCCATCTAAACACTGTCGCTGTAAAATGAGGATCAATGGCTGTAGTACTTTCATAGTTGGAAAATAGAAGCTTGGTCTGATTACTCTACGTCTGACACAATTCAATTCCTACTTCATATATGTCTGTTGTATTTCCGTAGGATTAGAAGATGTCATAATGCAAGTGTCTAAATGTAATGAGTGGTGAGTGAGTGCTGTGTTGAGACGTCTCCTTTCATTGGTGACTGAGCTCATAGTGAGACACTGGCGTCACAGACACAGATCAGTTCAAGTCTGTGCTATTCGCTGTATAATTAGTCCAATGAAGAATTATGGTTGTTTGAAACTAAGAAGGACAAAGATGCACAAACTTCTTAAATCAATAGGTGTCTTCTCTCTTAGCTCATTATGAACTTGGGTCCAATTATTTTATCACAGAGGTTTCATGTGCATGGTGTTGGCCAGTAGAAAGGACTTCAGCCATAAGAATAATGAGGCTGGTTTGTGAATCCTATCACTATCAAATAATGATTAGAGGAAACATTTGGACATTTAAAATTGGAGTTTCTCTCACACAGAGTTGGATTGGCATCTGACCCCCAACTGAAATAGAATTCTATTCTATGAACGCAGCCAATACAACTCAATGGGAGAGAAGCAGATTTTGATGGAAATTTCCAAAAAGAAAATGTCCAAATGTTTTCCCTGATCATTATTTGATAGTGATTAGATTCACACACCGGCCATGTTTTTGAATATTGTCACCACTTTTTGTATGCGTTATAATAAGGTCTAATAATAATTAGACCTTAGTTCATACAGTATGTCCTGACAGAGAAGACACTGGACTTTGTGACAGTTTTTGTTTCAAGTGGATTGGACTAGAGAGAAACAGAGAAATTAGCGATGAACTAAGACTAGAAATCTGCATTTTAACCATTATAGATGCCATATCATTTTCAGATGCGCTCGATTTTACTCTATCGTCTCTTTGATTGTTGTGATGTCACTAGAATACAACCTAGTGTTGATAATGTGTCATGATTTGTTTTAGATGCTTTAAATCACAGTGGGACATCATGTCCAGTTTGCTGAGCCTGTTGACTTTCTATTTTAGACCTGGTTGAATAATTTATTTCAGGGCCAAACATATACATTTTTGATAGTTCAGCAGAAAGGTGTTGCATAATAATCCCTGAGACACAAGCGATGACCAGTTACTGCAGTGTGGGCCGTGACTGACATTTCTTTTTTGAATTCAAAGGATCCTCGTTAGTTTCTACCAAATTTTCAATAAAAGTATTACAATTTGTACAGAATATACTGTATCAACAATCAATATTAACTAATAGCAGATAGATTCACATTCACATGACTGGATGTGGCGCACGCTGCAGTAACAGCAACACACAATAGTTATTTTAGCATAAATGTAAGTGTCGTGACAGATCCTGAGCTCATTTCACTTAATTTTATTTGTGGGTGTTTTTTTTCTGTTGACTCCTCAAATTTTGTTTACACTTTGGTTCCAGCTGCAGTATGTTACTCGGCCACTAGATGGTGCCCTAATGAAAAACATCTGTATATGGACTGTTGTGTTACTTTCTCAGTCTTTGGGATCAAAGTTTATTCATTTGAACTAATTGTAATTAGTTAAAGTTCTGTTAAATGATGGGACCATTATTAAAAATACTTTTTCCAGAGGCATTTAGTAATCCATTACATTACATGGCTTTTCCTATTGAAGTTGCTTTGTCACAATCACAAAGTACTTTTAGCTTGTAGTATTTTGCAGTAACAGTACTTGAATAATACATATGGTTACTTTCTTTCCACCATAATAAAATCCATAGGTGAAAAAAAGCTTCATATCGACATAAAATGAAGTTGACTTTGAAGAGACTACTTTTCTGTATTTATGGCACTTTCTGTGGAAATATCAGAATGTGTATGCTATTCTTCTGTTTCATCTTTCACATTACATCAACACTAATAAATAACTCAAAGTAGATTACTTTATTTGAAAGGGCACAGTGCAATTTCATGAAACACATGATTAGATGGATATGGTAGATAAAGGCTCGTACATGAGAAGAAATAGAGGGCCTTTGTCTACGACGGTTAACACCTGTACAATTGAGAACATACACAAATGATGAGACATGGTTCAAAAAGCCAGAAATAGCCAGAAGGCCCCCTGACTGGCTTAAATGGTTCCTAAAGTACTTTTTTACTTTTACTTCAGTAACTATTTGGATGTGTGTTTATTTGTACGGTAGCACAGTGGTTAGCGTTTGTGCTTTCACAGCTAGAATGTCCCAGGTTCAACCCCTGGGCCGGATGGGGCCTTTCTATGCGGAGTTTGCATGTTCTCCTCGTGTCTCGTGCCAAGACAATCCGGAGTAGCACGTTACATTCATGGATCTCATGTGTTCATTAACACGCACTGTCCCAAACAAATACATGTTTTGGCTATACTCTCTTGACCTCTGTACTCTATTGTACTACAGTAAATTGCAGACTTATTCCATGATTAGTTTGACTTGTGTTGCCTTTTTCTGAAAACTAATTCCACTGTTACTATCCACTGTCCACATTTGATATTGTATTTCCCACCTGCTCAGTCACTGCAGATGGAAACTAGCTTAAGATAAAATCTGGTGTACAGCATCTTTAAGTCATGTTTTTGCACATTGTCCCTGTCAAATAAACTAAAAACTAAACTACAGTTACTGTTAAAATATCAGTCCCTTATTTAAGCCCATTATAAATATTTTACATCTAAAAATGAATATGCAACAGACTTTACATTTTGCCTGCAATGCAAAAATAGTCTTAAAAAGAATTTGGTCTAGATATTGGACCTAAATTTGCGTAATTGGGGCTTTGTTCTTCTTATTCTTAGTGAAGAAAAAATGATTAAATTAGCAGGTAATTTAACTGGCCTTATTTCAAGAAATGTAAAGTTATTTGTTGATGAGTTCTTGCAGTGTGGTGGCACTGGCCACATATAGTCCATTCACTGCAGCTGGTGTTTCTCATATGAACAGACTGTCCCCGCCACCATGTTACATAACAATGCACCAAATAAATTCATATCGTGGATAAGTCCCACTTGACCCCTCACTTGTTGCTCTATAAAGAAGTGTCATGAACATTGGGTCTTTTAATATGTCTGAGTGGCATCAGTTATTATATTGGGATATTTATAACGGTGATGTAAAGCAAGACCTGAGTACAGTAGCGGGGCCTCGCTAAATTAAGTCGTCCTTGGAGACCAGTGTCTGCAGAGGACGGACAGGGATAAATCCGGAAATGGAAAAGTAATTGCATTTACAAGGTCCACGAGGGACTCAGGGAAGTTCAGAGGCGCCGGAGCCGGAGTGAAGGCTTCAGAAAGAGGAGAGACCAGGAGACGACATGGAGGGAGGACTAATGATGATCAACTTTGTGACCACACTCAATGCTTGTTCTTTCACAGTGGACAAGGGCAAGCCCAAAGCCGGAGCGCCTCCCCAGCAGCACCAGGGAGAGAGGGGCACGTCCAGACCACAGCAGGGGGCAGGACGAGTGCAGGATGTGGGGCACGCGGGTGTTGCCGAGGCCCGGATCCAGCACCTACAAACCCAGCTCGCCCGCAGTAACAACAGATTTGAGGCGATCTCTGTTGTGCTGCAGCAGACTCTGGCTCAGGTAATCTACAGTATTGTTATCATCGAAATGTGTTTCATCTCAACTAGGGCTGCAACTTATGATCATTTTGGTAATCTATTAGATTGGCAGCAAAAGGTGCACAGAAATTGTATTTTTCATGAACTTTTTGCCATATGAAGCTAAATTGAAGCCCCTAGAATTCAATATGGGATTGTGCAAGTGAGAGAAGGTGTAGGCTCTGGCAACAAAACTGGGACATATAATATGAATTTATCTGATTTCTGGGTCCAAATATTTCCAAATAGCCTTTAAAGACAATATAGTTTTTCTATCAAAAATGTAAAATTTTGATGTAATTCTTGCTCTTAGCCTGTAATATGCCAGAAACGATGAATCGATTACTGAAATAGTATAAGTATTTCAATAATCAATTAGCTGCAGATTAACAGTCAGTTGTTGTTTAACATCTAAACCTGGAAACAAATAAATTGCTAAATCTTCACTTTTTGCTTATTGCACTTATTCAATGTTTCTCCATAGATTTATATAGGAAATTAGAACTTTTCTTACACTTCTCTTTGTCTAATTCTTAACCTGATTTAGTCTTTTTTGAAACCCCAAAACTAAGGCGAAACTGTTGTTTCACAAATAACTAGCTCATTCAAAAACTAAGATGTTGAAAATTTGATCTGAAAGTTTTTCCATCTAATATTTAAACCAGAATCAAAAACCTGGCTGTATCCATAATTGTTGTAGAAACCTAGACAAATTTGGCATTGTTTGAATTTAAAATGCTGAATTTTTAATATGAGAAACATAAAGGAAAACTTTTTTTTCCTCACATTTTGCCAGTAATCTACAGGAACAGTGTCAAAGTGATATCTTGAACCAACACTTGAGCGTTATGCTGTGTGGAAGAGTGAAGGTACAGTACTATCTGAGAATTGAGGGCAAATCACTGACACTTGTTTAGGTCTTTAGACAACAATAATAAACTTTTTACATAATGGTTTATGATTTTACTGGAAGAAATTTTAAATCACATCAGTTGATCAATGATCATTTGCTAAATTGACCAATAATTAGATTAAATTGGATTAAGTTAAACAAAAAGTAATCCCTGGGCAAAATGCAGTGGAGAGCAGTGTAGACGTGCTGTTACACGGATTGTCATAATTAAGTACGGGGCTGGAGGCTGGACGGATTGTGTTTCATGACTTGTGGACGTCTCTGGAAGGAGTCCAACATACGAGAGAGGCTGGTTGTGTCGTCCACAGAACAACTGCTGTGGATCAGATGGACTTACAGACTTGTGCTTGACTAATGCGCCTTGTTACGTCTCCATTTACACAGTCACACTGGGACTGCTATGTTTATGACAAGAGTGGAGGCACTTATGTGTCACTGAGCGGATAGTGCTCTTGCCTCACAGCAAGAAGGTCCTGGGATGGATTCCCGGCCCATGCAGCCCTTTCTGTGTAGAGTTTGCATGTTTCTCCCGTGTTTGGATGGGGTTCCTCCGGGTGCTCCGCTTTCCCCCATCGCTCCAAAACATGCACAATAGATGAATCTTCTGACCATTGGCTTGGCTCAAGAGATAAACAGGATCAGTTTAGTCTGTACTTGGCTTTGGCATAAACTTAGATCTGTTTCTTTTTTATTATTATTATTATTGGTGTTGTTATTATTATTCACAACGTAGTTTGAAGTCTGTGAGCATCAGGGCCACCTTAATGTACCCATAGGCCCCGGGGCTTACCCAGGGGCCCCCCTCAGCGCCAACCTTAAATCCCACAAAATGGAGCTGCCTTCGTCCGTGGTTCCTCCTCTGGTTGAGCTTGTTGGTTTCAATAGGTCCGTTAGCTTATGCATGTGGCTCATCAGCTCTTTCTCCTTTTGCGCCTTTCTCTGCTGTGCACCGCTTCCAAACTTTTTTTTCTGTACGAGTCGCCTCCAGAACTATTGTAAGTGAATAGATGCATACATAATACGCCTGAAGTTTCTCTACTCTTGGATTGGCTAGCATTTGTATTGGGTAGGTAAAACAAACAAATGACTGTATAATATGGAATTCAATGATATCTGATAAGACAGTGTCAGTGCCCTCTGTTGGACAGGTGCGGAATTCCATATTCTGTTTCATAACTCCTGACGGGAATGGGCTAGAGACTTTAGACCCCTCTGTTGCGTAATATTCTCTCACCCTATGTTGTGAGTGATATGAACGGCAAAGACAGCTGCACTATATGAGGACAATATAGTCAGCTGTCAGTAACACCAACACGTCACTGGAGTCAGGTCTATATTAAACTTGAGTATATCCACACAGAAGCCACTTCTGCAGACTGGAAAGTTTGAGGATATAATTTATCTGCTAATGATTTTTAAACCGTGTTTTTAACAAGAGTTAAATGAAATAAACATTGGTATAAAAACAGCACTAACTCATTTTGAAATCAAAACACTAAATTGCACCTCTATTTTCTATTTTTCTAGTGGTGCAAATGATTTCATTGGCGTATTATGCCCAGAAATCATTGCTTCCAAGTATGGTGTCATTAGGACCGGGCAACAAATCAAAAATCTATATCGCAATAATCATCAAGGTTTAATCAGGTTTAGCAGCCAATTTTGTGGCAGTAACAGCATGTGGTTTTGAGTTTGGAGGAGTAAAATGAAAGATTTTTGTGTGTTAAAAGTTCTTGTCTGCACTGATGCTCTTAGCCACTACTATAATTAAATGCTAATTCTTATTGTACTTTTTATTTTTTATCATGCAAAATCAATCTAAAATTGTTCCCTCGTCAGAAACAGACCTGGACTAGTATTTCACTTTCTCAAGCAGTTTTGAATAGATCCTATTTGCTTTGGTCATTTCATGTTGATGACTTCCATGGTATTGCTTAGCTTTGTAATTCCTGTTACAATTATGCAATTGTTCACACCCCTAAACTGTCCTCCACATTTTTAAAGCCAATAATCCAATATTGTGTCTGTTCTGAGGCGTTCTGTGCTCAGCGTGGACACCGCTACAACTTTGCTAGCAGCGCTACGTTATGAAGAAGTCATTTTAAAATCATTTTTACCAAATTTTTCCCACTCTTGACTACAGCGGGCACCACAGGCCAAATCCTCACCACCTCTGGTGCAGGCATTTAAGAACTAAAAATGTCTTGTAGAGATATTACTTAATGTTGTAGACCGTATGAAGGCACAGACATGTTTTTAAACCTCGTATGCATGATGTGTCCCCTTTAAGTTTTCTTGACAAGCTGCTATTAAAGCTTGTGTGACGCTTGCTAAAGGCCCCTTCAGCTCTTTTATAAGGAATGATAATTGTTTATTTCTGATCACATGTTTGCTCATAAGAAGATATAATCGCTTCATAACATTCTGTGGCTGCGGTGATTGACTCATGTCCATCTGTTTTAGTGACTATTGTGAAACTGTAACTTAACACGTGTCTCAGCCTACACGCTCTGACCCAGCGTTACTTCTGCTTTCCAAAATCTAGAGGCACGCAACTACCTAACATTTTTCTACGTTTTCTCTTAGCTTTTTTCTTTTTGGAGAGAATTTGCACAGTTTATGTGCAGTAGTTTGGTCGTAACATTCAAGAAAAAGAAAATAAATATGCCAGATTCCATTAGGTTATTTTAGAGAGCACTTTGTATGTTTGGGTATCTGGAACCAGAGCCTTAGTTGAGAGTATAAAATTCTGATATGATTGACATTATCCATAATTACAGCTTTACTTTTGCCAGCTTGAACACTATTCCATTATCAATTTAAACTCTTGATGTCTGTTGAGAAGCAGCACATTATAAACCAATTAAAAAAAAAATGGTGTTTTAAAAGCATCTCTTCAACTGTATCCCATGCTTTTTCCAGGAAAGTGAAACCCAATCTGTAGCAATCATTCATGGATCCAATCCCCCAGCCGCGTGTTACTCTACACCTGATGCGATATCATCTTAAAGCCACACAAGACGGCCCTTCAATTTGATACATGCCGCTACATTTTGAGACATTATGCAGAGCCCAGTCACCACCTAATGCGAAGACGGTGGTTAGTCAACATCATCACTTCCCACTTGTTTGTATGTCCACATTGTTGCTCACAGATACAGGAAATCTAATCTGCTGTGATGCCATCTCCTAATGCAGCCACAGGTTCTATAGATTGCGGGTGGAGGGGGGTGATTTAGTGAGGGTCTGGCTGATTGGGGGGGGGTGGGGGATGGTGCGATAGTGAGAGGGATACGTCCCATGAGAAGGTCACTGCGCTGGGCAAAGCCGTCCGCCATCAGCCCCTGACAATTTATCAGCCTCTTCAACACAGCCGCCGCCACCTGATTGGTCTACAGGCAGTTCCTTGCTCAAATTGCCCCACCCTCTGGTACAGTGCAGTCTGCAGGCACAAGGCATCTCTCGCTCCCTCTCTTTAGCCTCAGTTGTAGTCTTTGGTGTGGTAGCGGCAGCATGTGGATGTGGTTGGATTACGTGACGCGCTGGAGGAGCGGGTCTCCATAGCCGGAGGAGGGGAGGTGGGGGCTCTCCCGCACAATAACCCCAGGACAGAGCCTCGATCATGGGCTGTACCGGCAGCAAAGCATGTCTTTGCGCTCCCTACTCTGTGGATGGGGTAACTGGAATTTTGTTTTTGTTCTTTTTTGCAGTTTTTTCAATACTTCCTCAATGGTGATTTCAGCTTATTGCTATTTTAAATGTTGAAGCTGTGCTATTTGAGAGTAATAATGGAAAAAACTATTGGTAGATAAAATTATTGGTGAGTTGGGCTCTCATTTGTTCCTATAAATCATCCGATGTGGTATTTGGTCACTATCTCTAAATGGGAAATGGGCATTAAACATTTTATCCAGTACAAAGTGCTCTCTGCAGCCACAACATCAGCACTTTACTGCAGAAGTGAGTTAAAGCGAAGTCTGTGGCAACTTACTGAATAAGCAAATGCACAAATGCTTACTGTTTAGAAACATATTAGGAAAGATCAATAAATCTTTGTTTTTCTTGTTTTATATCAGTATTTTGGTACCCATTGAAACCCCAGAATGTGATTCTATTTTAATCTTTAGTAACCGATTAATTAGCTACTGCTGCGCTGTGGTGTTGGTGTATTTCCACTTGACACATCTTCAATAATTGTCCTCAATGCTGATGTTTTGATGGTTAATTTCCTCATCATTGATTAACTGTAATTCTTAATGTCAGTATTGAGTACTGATACCTTTTAAAAGCAAGAGAAATTGGCAAAAACCAAGGCACTCTTCATGCAACAAAGTGTTTTATTTCACTGACTGAAAGACTTTTACAAACATCACATGCCGTGTGTGGAGCCAACAAACGGTGTAATGTAAGGCACTCCTTCCCCTGAAAACTTTAGAGGGTCACATGGGGGGATTACTGCCTCAAACTCAAATATGAAGATTGACAGGAATATTAGATCAAGTAAAATCCAGTGAAACAACACATTATAATTTTATAGTCAAATAAATGATAGTTTTGAGGCCAATTGTTCAGATGAAGAGTGAAATTGCAGGTTGGTCTTGTGTGTCTGTAACAAGTCCTTGAACGTGTCCCGAGATGATTCACGATGGCTGTGTTTACGTTTTGTCTGCAGCGTGATGAGGCCGTCCGACAGAGCAGGGGGCTGTCCCAGGAGCTGCTGGAGCTGCGAGGGGAGCTGAGTGAGTACAGACGAAATCACGAAATACAAGGACACACTACAGTCACAACAAGACCGTACGAAAAACTGGCACATGCAGTTTCCTTTTAGTGTAAGAGACTTCAAGAAAAAATTCCCTAGTTTTTCCTTTTATGGGTTGTTTTTTCACTTATTTTACAAATTGGTGCTGAGTGGACCTAAAGAATAAGGAAAACAATCCATAATTCTTTCTTGGTGCTCAAAGTGATAGTCTGGAAGTTATCCAAAGAAAAGAAAGAGGGACAACGCTCTAGCTCCCTCCCCTCTCTTCCTGATTGGCCTTAAAGCTACGCATGTTTCCCCTGTGCACGCGGGGTATTACAAAACATTGAAGGAATAGTTCAGCGCTTTTACATGCATACATATGTTCTAACCTGGGCTTAGCTTTTACATGCATACATATGTTCTAACCTGGGCTTAGATGAGGCGATGCGTGGCTGTCTGGTCTTTGTGCGTGCCTTCATTCCCGTAAGACAACCAAAGACGCTGTTAGCATTTTGCCTCAGTACACAGTACAGTATACAGGTGCTCGTCAAAAAATTTGAATATCATGAAAAAGTTTATTTCTGTAATTCCATTCAAAAAGCGATAATGTATACATTCATTCCACACAGACTGATATATTTCAAGTGTTTATTGTTTTTAATTTATGTTTATGTTTTTATAACTGAAAATTAATGAAAACCCAAAATCAGTATCTCAGAAAATTAGATTATTACTTGAGACCAATACAAACAGAGGTTTTTTAGAAATGTTGGCCAACTGAAAAGTATGAAGATGAAAGTATGAGCATGTACAGCATCAATACTTGGTTGCTGCTCCTTTTGCCTGAATTACTGCAGCAATAGGATTAATCGCAAATGACGTCAAAATGCTATTTTTAGAACAGCGCGCTACTGCCACCTACAGTTCGGACAACCCTTTGGGACCTGTGGAGCTGAGGCTGTGAAGTGCACTTGTAGGAATGGGAATATTGCCTTAACAGCGCTAATAGTAACAATCAACACTGCTGCTTTCTGCAGAGTGACTCGCGATATGGACACTGTGACCATGAAGGGAGATTTTTCATTGCATTTCCTGAGCTTGGAAGAAATCCAGAGAAATGCCAACGTTGGGTACAAGCTTGTAAGGAGAGGGATTTACTGCTCTCTGCATTTCATCGGTGGAGCTAACATTTG
>OMNZ01059080.1:0-14380 GCA_900303255.1 Lesueurigobius sanzi | reverse complement strand
ACCCGCAGTCTCCACACGGGGGCAGCAGATTCACACATACCGTTCTTCTCACCTTGGTGAAGGTAAATACCCTACGGCATAAGGCGTTTGCATAGTTCTACATTTACCGGGGCGCGTAGCAGTAACCAAAACTATATTAATACTTGTGAAAGTCGTAAAAACAATAAAATAAAATAGGCCACGATCAACCTGGAGTAGAACCTGGCTAGTATCACCTGAAATAGCCCTATAAAACCTCTGCGCACGTCACTGAAAAGCCAGTTCAATGGCGCAAATGTAACGAGGAAAAGGCCGAAAGGAGGAGGTTGTCAGAATCAATGTCTGTTTATTAATAATTTCGTTTTAATGGCCTTGTTGTTATTGTTATGTGTTATTAATGTTATTATTATTAATCCTGTGCTTATTCTTCACGATTCTTCATATTATATTCCTTGAACGAATATGGGCAGGGGGGCCTCGCCCGTCACGCCTCACTCTTCCGCATTCATCTGGAGCTCCGCCCCCTGGCAGACCGGCGCAGGTGACAAGTTGCAAACGCACATGACAGGCGCACCTCTCATGTGCGTTTGCAACTTGTCACCTGCACTTGACATCTACGCTGCGCTGCAAGATCGGGTCCTTGTTGTGATATTGGGCTTTACAGAAATAAATTGACTGATTGATTGATATACCTGATTCCCACTCCAGCAGAGAGGCGTCCTCCCACGTGGTGCCTGCTGCTGTGCGAATACACTTCCTCATCTTCTCAGACTTGGGCTTCCTCTTGTCCTCAGACACACTCTCCACCTGCACCAACAAACAACACACGGTGAGCTCTCCACCACTGAGCTCAGGTTCAGGTTGAAGATCAGATGGTCACCTCAGAGTGGTGGGGCTCAGGCTCAGGTCTGCTGGCTCTCATGTGGCTGCTGGGGCTTTCCTCTGGGACCTTCTTATCCAGGAGTCCTGCAGCCATGATGGCAGCCTGCTGCTCAGCCACACGCGCTGCCAGCTCCTCCTTCAACACAGCAAAGCTTTAGTATCTTCATATACTTTTACTCAGGCCAAAACACTAGCAAGTTCATTTCAGAAAGAAATAAAACAACTGTGAACTGATGTTTTATGTACAAACCCCTATGAATTCATTTCAAATTCATAAACTATGGTGGCTGTGTGGGTAGCGCTCTTGCCTCACAGCAGAAAGGTCCAAGGTTCGATTCCAAAACAGGGCAGGCCCTTCTGTGTGGAGTTAGCATGTTTCTCCCTGACCATTAGCCTGACACAAGATCTGGAGAGGGGTCCCCAATGGCCGCAAAGGACAGGTCAAATGCAGAGGACAAATTTCTCTACGGGACAATAAAGTTCACCTTAACCACCACCACCTTAGCAAATAACTAGTAGTGACACTCACCTGTTATGAAAAAAGAAAAACAAAGGAACATGCCACAGAGCCTTGGATGGATCACCACTCAGGCTAAATCTGTACTTTATTCCGTACTGAATCTTTTCTGTAGTCGTTAAGTTTCTAAAAACTACATATAAATACCAAAATGCTAACAATCATGCTAATGTTCGCTTCATGCTACATTCTAGCAGCTAGCTTCGATTGCCATTTTTTCCACTTCTACAAGACAATCTGCCAGTATGACGCATTGCCAACTGTATCTTCGCCAAACCTCAGCTAAAATCAATTTAAAAGTAGAGAAAGAGCTGTGGAACAACTTTACACAGATTATTTTATATTCTGGAATACAGCAGGAATCCCAGACACAATACCAAGCCGTGTGGAAATAGATGGTTGAATGAAGTGTGTGGTTACCATGCGTGCCTGCCTCTGCGCACGCTCCGGTTTGCGCTGGATAATGGTGGCGGGAGGAGCGGAGTAGACTGTGGGTGCTGCCTGGATCACGGGGGTGCTGCTGGTGACTACAGGAGCCACGCTGGTCTCACCCACGGGTGTCATCATGTCCACCTGAGAGGAGAGGAGAGGCACCCCGACTGAGCACTTACTACACACCAAGAACATCCCACCAAAGCTCCAACCAAATGAGAAGCACCAAGTAACAGAACAAGTATTGTCCAATGAGTAGTAATTAGGAGTCGAACATGATCCAACAGGTTGCATTTATGTTGCAGAATTATATTTCAGTTGGAGGTGCCAAATCTATGGGAGAAAATCAGTTTTTTTAAAGAAAATGTTTGTGTCCAAATGTTTTCCCAGATCATTATTTGACAGTGATTGGATTCACAAACCTGCAATATTACTGTTATGGCTGAAAGTCCTTTCTACTGGCCAACATCAAGCACATGTTTTTGAATACTGTCTCCACTTTTGGACACCTTTATGAGAAAAGAATTAGATCTGAGGTCAAATGTTGCTGACAGAGAAGTTCAACTTTATTACAGTTTTTGCGTCATGTGAATTGGCAGTGGCACAGGAATTATAATAGTAAAAGAAGTTATAGTAGAAACACATAGAAGCCACTGGGTCACTATAAAGGTCAAATATACACTTATATCAAGGTTGTTTTTTGCATAGAAAGTACCACAATGCATCTGTAAAGAAAGTAGAAGCAGTAGTGTGTGTGGACTAGTTACCACAGGTGCGACGCTCATGTGTTGGATGGGCTGGGACACCTGCGGCTGCCCTTGGAGTGGAGGGGGTACCATCATGGGAGGAGGCGGAGGGGGCCGGGGCAGAGGGGGGGCCATGGGCAGCCTTGAACCTATAACAGGGTACAGTCATTTAAGCCCTCTTTCTACAAGACCAAGATCTACTTCCTACTTTTTGCCCACTTTTTAATATGCAGTAATTACAGCCCCACTGTACTACATTTTAACAACCCATTGTGTGATGTAATATAGCGACGCTTCCTAAACACAGAAATACATGTTTTTTTTGTATTATTGAAGTG
The DNA here is from genome assembly GCA_900303255.1 of Lesueurigobius sanzi. Lineage (NCBI taxonomy): Eukaryota > Metazoa > Chordata > Actinopteri > Gobiiformes > Gobiidae > Lesueurigobius > Lesueurigobius sanzi. Next base: position 11,486 of record OMNZ01059080.1, on the reverse strand, counting down.
AGCCTCCAAATGGAAACAACTATTGCTAATTAGCTGCTTTGATTTGCTAAACATTTAGCTCAAATTTAAGTCACAGAATACAGCGGTGATGATTGGTTACATATGATCAAATTATAATGGTTTCTGTTTTTAGGCTTGTAGTATTTGGTCAAGTGCATTTTTCCTCATCTAAATCCTGCATACCGCTGCATATGCGTCTCTTCCCCCTCATCCCTCCTAAACCCTCCAGACCCCAGCCCTGAAGTGTCTAAGTTGAGGGCGGCTTGGTTTATTTTTGGCTGTGGAAACACCCGCAAACGCTCCACTCTGTTCCGGCCCTATCAAAATATGACGTTAGACCATAGTGTGTAAATAAAGATGGAGGTAGCCTGCGTGGCTTTCCCCATAACGTTCATGCCACCACAATGTTGAATTTTTGGAGCCAAATCCATATTTGGTATGTGCAAATTAGCTTCTCTTTTAATGTTGAAAACGTTAAAAGACAAAGAACAGGATGGTGTAGGTCGTGGCAAGACAAGCACAAGGGTCATATTAACAAGACTATTTCCAATAATGAGTTAAAGAGGGGCCAAAAACTCAATAGGAGCTTCAGGGTTCCGGAGCCAGCCCTGTATGCTAACTGGCTTCACAGAGAACTAGCCAACTGTCTCCATTATTATTTACACTCGACCTAAAAGGCACTGACAGAACAGCTGGCACACTCACCGGGCCGCTGCAGGATGTGGGGCACAAAGGCAGGTCTCATCATCGGAGGAGGGGGCCGCACTGCACACATGGACAGCCACAGGCCAATCAGGGGTTAGGCACACAATGTAAAGGGGTCAGAGACAGAGATCTTTAATCGGTTGCGTTCACATTCTTTAATTCTATTTCAGTTGAAGCAGGTAAAATGACAAATGTTTTCCCCGATCATTATTTGATAGCGATTGGATTCACAAACCTGCCATATTATTCTCATCCTTCTACTGGCCCACACATGTATAACAATGTCGTCTCCACTTTTGGACACTTTTATGAGAAAATAATTAGACCTTCTAACTCTAACAGAGAAGACTTTGAACTTTTTTGTTTCATGTGGATTGGCCCAGAAATGACAAAGAAACAAGCAATAAACTAAGACTAGAAAACTGCATTCACCAGTCTTTCAGTTACTACAGTTACCAGCACAGAATGTCCAGCTCCTCTCCACCTACATTTTAAACAATACTCTCTTTACAATGTTGTGATGTCACATGAACGCAACCTATAAAACTCTGAACAGGACATGACACAAACACGGCGGCCATCTTGTGACTGGACGGTGAGGCTAATGCTAGTAGCAAATCGTATAAGAATGTCATCTCCCTCATTTTAATTTCTGTAATTACTCTTTCATTAGCAGCATATTATAAAGAGGAGGTATAATGGCCAATGGACGCGTATCCGACCCTCAAAAAAGCAGAAAACTTAACTGAAATGACTTAGCATTTAGCTCAGAGACACACTAATTCTAATCTTAAATACAATTTCAGATGGCCTGTTCATAATGATTTCTAACGAGGCTTTGACAATACACAAATGTGGTCGACAGCAGCTGAAAACACCCATAGAGTTCATAAATTGCGACGTTTGATGGTTAATGCGAACGATTAAAGGGGAAACACATTGAGCAGGCGAAGAAAATCTGAAAAGTACACCGGAGTAGACGTCTTGCTATCTGTCCATGTCCGTTTGCATTAGAGGGTATTTCATCCATTTATTTTTATGGATAAAATATCAAAAGAAAAAGTGACTGTTCATTGTTACATTAGACGACTCAAACATAAAGTGATCTGATCATTAATGCAATTATAAATATTTTTTATCAGTACTTCTGTGACAGTATTTCATAAACAAGACCTTCAACAGTGAACAATATTATTTTACTACTCACCTAAATACTACTGAATTCTAAAGGATAGAGCTGTCCATATTCACTTTAAGTTGGTTTCTGTTCAGTATGGGATATTTTGGAAACCAATATTGTATTTTTTCCAGGATCAGCTCCATTATCAGGATGAGTGCATCCCTAGTTTTCATCACGTGCCACAAACATGTCAAGTGTCTGTCTCTGTCTGCTGTGTATGAGAGAATACCTGGTGTCACAAAGGCCGGAGGAGGTCCTACAAACCCAGCAGCTCTGGCATCCAGGGTCTGCTGAACCTGAACACAGAACAACACATCGTCTTTGAAAAAGGGACATATGTAAAGTTGTGTTTTGAGTTTGTGAGATCCAAAGAGCTGGGTCCGTGTGCATTTATATCTGAAAAGTAAGAATATCTGCTCCCACTCACAGCAAATCGTTTACCACCACAAGGTTTTCTTCCCAGCTGCTCTGGTTAACCCCGTCACCCCAAAACATGCACAATAGATGTGGCGAGGTGTGCCAGGGAATGCATGTGTGTGAATGTGTGGCTGTCCATTGGCACTGAAGGATTGATCAAAGTCTCCTTTAACGGCCTCTGAGTAACAGCGTTTACTGCAAGGATCTCCAACCAGTAGCTCAGGATCTACCGGTAGCTCGCCAGCCCTTTCTACATTTCTACATACGCTTAACATAGAGTTACAGTATTGCAAATGCATTGTAGTAGGAGGCACTCGACTGGTGGGACACAGGAGGGACACAGCTACAGAAAATTTGAGAACCTGCGTTACTGATGGACAGTGAAAGGCACATATTAAAAACATCACGTTGGATGTAAAGACTTGACTGGAGGAAATATCTGCGCTCATTAAGGATGATGTTTTTATCCCAGAGGTAAAGGTAGCATCAAGAAATAATGACACAAAAATTAAACTAAAAAATATTTATACTGAAGACAGGACCATGATTGTTTTAAGAGGCTCATTAAAACTTTTGAGCAATTTTAATTTGTATTTAGTGTTCGCCAGTAGCTTGAAGACAAAAAGACCTACGGCGATGAACACGGAAGTTTCCTTTGGTGATGTCACGACGTTGCTTGTGACAGTCCATCAGTAACTCACTGCCCGCCATGTAATCAAGACGTTTTTATTCATTTGGATGAGACACGGAAGAGGATGACCCTTAATAACGGAAGAGGAAGAGCAGTGCCTCCTGAGATTTCAGGTGGAAGTCATGTGTTGCTAGCGTGCATTTAGCCTATTAATGGAGAGACAACTGGTGCTGTCAATATGCCAGACTTAACTCAATAATAATAATTATAAATGATCAATCACATCTGTTTCCCAGGTCAGATGTAGTGTGTAGTGTATTCACATGTGCGTGGAGGACAGACCTGTTGGTAGGTGTTGGTGCCAATGATAGGCCGCACCATGGGAACAGCCAGGGCCATGGGCAGACCATCGATCACATTGGGACCACCAGGGACCGGCCCGCCCAGCACCTCCTGCTCAAAACTGCACACACACACAGGCTTCAGGTCAGCAAAGAGCAGTCAAAATAAAATGATGAGCAGAAAAGAAGGGTCACAAAATAGAACTCAGGCTTCAGAGTAGAATTAGGTTCTGAGTTTGATCAAGACTTGCTAAATAGTTAAATACAGGTAGATTTCTGTTTTGGTTCCAACTCTTGTACTTTCACACAACACTTTGGATAAGTGAGTTGATATAGATCTAACTTTGCACAGGAAAACACACGGAAATGTTAGTAAGATGTGCCATTAGTGGATTTATCTACATAGAACCATTGATAGGCAAATACAGTAACATTAAATTGTGGCAAGAAAAAACAATAAGTGGCAAGAAGCATTTGAAAAGTAATGGCCATAGTAAGGTGACTACCTGTCCCTCTTTTGGTTGCATTAACGGTTGCACAGCCATTAGACCTTTGTCCCCGTCCCACCTATTGTCAAACTTTTTAAATAAAGTTAGATTTACATAGAGAATGACAAATGATCCACCAGCGTTTCCCCATTTTCTGGGTCATTAAATTGTGCCAAACTGAAGTCCTAAAATGTCTCTGGAAAACATTTACATTTTTTTTGTTTTTAGAAATAATGAAAGCATACTGTCGATTAGTAGCATTTGAGGCATTCAAATGTTGTTATGAGGCAATAAAAAACCTTAATATTGCATAAAATGTACCATATTGTGTCCAAATTTTCCGATATTACAATATTTTGTGACCCATTTCTGGCTGTATGTATGATTTTGGGCCAAAATAGCAAAGGAAATGCTTTGGTGCTGATCTTTATGTAATCTTCCCTGATTGGATGCATAATTAGGGCAGTGTTGGTGTGAAATAGCACTGTAGCGGTGAACTCACAGCGCCATCTCAGCCTCCATCTCCTTCAGCCGCTCCTCGCCCAGCTTCCCTGCCATTCTGAGGAAACACACAGCATTATTATATGCATCACACTCATTACCTACAGATTATGTGCTCTAAGCAGTAAATAATAGGTTGCGTTCATGTTCTACAATTCTGTTTCAGTTGTGGCAGGTGCCATTACAACTCTATGGGAGAGAAATTTCCAAAAAGACAATGTTTCCCCTGATCATTATTTGACAGTGATTAGAGTCACAAACCTGTCACATTATTCTTATGGCTGAAGGTTCTTTCTTCTGGCCAAGATCACACACATGCTTTTAAATATTGTGATCAATTTTGGACACTTTTAAGAGAAAATAATAAGACCTTAGTTCATATGTGCTGACAGAGCAGACATTGAACTTTGTGGCTGTTTTTGATTCATGTGGATTGGCCCAGGGATTACAGAGAAATTAGCAATAAAGACAGCCTTTTGACAGGTACCATGCAGGGCTGCACGATATTGAAAAAAACTTGCAATATGCGATGCGAGCATGCTATATCGTGATAGCGATATTACTGCGTTACTTAGATAAATCATTGTAAAATCTTTTTCAGCAAATTGCGTCAAAAGAAGACTCCAAAAACACAAAATAAGAGCCAAACCAAGGCCAAAAATTAGTTAATTAGGAAAGTTAGAACTAAAACTGAACTTCTGCACACATATAAGTTTATGCATGCTTTGTTTTAGAGTGTTGGTACAAAATGTAAATAAAATCTCAGTCAGATGGAAGACTTAAGATAATTTGCGATATGGATATTGCATGACCTAATATTGCGATACGATATTTTTTGCGATATATTGTGCAGCTCTATACCATAGTAACCAGCGCAGTTTTTTCAGCGGCCCTCCACCTCCATTTTAAACTAAAATTTTAGAAAGTGAACGCAATCTATTCTGCAAAGGAAGCTCAGAGACATTAGCAAGACCAGCTAGTGCTTTATACCGCTATTTAGCTCAGAAGAGGCACAAAACTCGTAGTCCTGAAATGTAGCTAGGTGCTAAAAGTTTGGAGTTTAGTAAAAACAGCACGTAGTTACCTGGCAGAAGTAAACGTGGAGAGTCGTAACTATATAATGAAAGAGCAGTTAGCAGTTAGCTTTAGCTCACACACTGATCCTCTCTTGATGCGCTGCTCCACTCAGACCCGCACGGACTAATGTGTCTGTAAACCGGACACAGCCGTAACTTGGCAAACAGCGAGAAACTTTTGATTGGTTAAAGTGTGCGGGTTGAGCAAATTTAAGTATATCAGCATGTTTGTTGACATCAGAAGGGCGACATCTTTCTTCTTCTTCTTTGCTCCGTAACAGCGCCTGGAAACTATATGTGCGCAGTACCGCCTCCTAGCGGAGTTTTACCTTACAAACACTTCACTTCAATGTGTTTGTAATCAATAAATAAACAAATACAATATCGGTCAAAAGTTTGGAAACACTTTTTTATGTATTGTTTTTATTATTATTCTTTCAAGAGTATTGACGTTGTAGACTCTCACTGAAGGTATTCATTTATATTAAAGGTTCAAATAGATTCTTCAAAATCCACCTTCAATTTAACCATTTTGTCAATGAGCTTCACAATGTTTTCACTTCACGGACTTTTGAAAACCATTTCAGGTCACTGTACTATCTTATGACTGAAGCTCATTGAGAAAATGCCAAGAATAAAAGAAATAAATGGTGCTAATTTTAAAGAATTACAAATATAAAACATATTTTGAGTTATTGTACCCTTTTATGTTCCCTACATAATTCCATGTGTAGGTTCATAGTTTAATGCAGTGTTTGCCAACATTTTTGAGCCATGGCACCCTTTTTACACAAGAAAAATCACAAGGCACCCAAAAGTGACAAAAAAGCATATTTATTGATATAGCCAAAATATATATTTGGTGTGACATCTGTGTCTGCTTTGTTGAACAAAACACTGAAATCCATGCAAGAATAGAGGAGACAGACACAAAGATCATATCACCAAAATCATACATCAATAACCCTCTCATTGGCAGCATGACTGTAGGCTACTTTGGTACAGTATATTATGCGATACTGCAAAATGGTAGAGCATGTAATTGTTCTACCTGACCACTACATCTCGGTCAGGGGAAATTTCTACGGCACCCTGATGATTTCCTGCGGCACCCTAAGACTGGTACTGTATATGCATTCATAAACTGCCAACTGTTTGGAGGGGAAGCCCTCGGCATGTTGGTTGGTTTAGACATTACATTGGACATTACATTAGTTTGGGCATTATATTTCTTCTAACACTTCATTAGTTTTTCCTTGCTGCGAATGGAAGGTCTGAGTGATAACCTAGGCTTGTTTGTTTGTTTAGGTATTACATTTGTTTGTTTCACTGTTTTAATAATAATAATTTTTAAAAATGTCTTACACCGGGTGTATGAAGGGGAACAACATAATCATAAGGCCCATGGCCTTATGATTAACCTAGAGCCTTCAAATGAGCTCCATGTTCCGAATTAAGTCAATCCTGTTCCTCCCCAGATGATCATAAGGCCCAATAACCTCATGGTCAGCCATAGAGCCCGCATGAACTAGATCTGCCTAGTTCCACTGTGGAGTTGCATACTACACATCAAGCTAATCCTGCTCGTCCCCAGCTGGACATAAGGCCCAATGGCCTTTAGTCAGCCTAGAGCCTGCATGAGCGGGGCCTAGGTCTACTTTGATTCTGCATGTTATCTTTCAGTTTATTCCTGTTCGTCCCCAGTGGGACATGGCCTAATGGGTCATCGGTTGCCCGAAGGCCTGCTTGAATGGGCGGGCGAAAGGGAATGATTCTTGGTGTGTGTGCTTATGGGAGTCGGGAGGTTGGGCGCGTGGGGGGGCCTTTGTGTGTGTGTTGATGTGCGTGGGTGAGTGCTTGTGGGAGTCGAGGGGCTGGGTGAGTGGAGGGGTGTGCCTCTTTGTGTGTGTGGGTGGATAATCGTGGGGGCCGGGGGGTTGAACGTGGTGAAGGAGCTTGGTTCTGGGTTGTAAGGTACTTTGTGTTATATTCTTGTCTGAAAAACGCTTTATAAGCAAATATTGATTGATTGCGCTTTTCAAGCCTGATTACAAAGTGCTGCACTGTAGACATTATTTATTCACCATACTCGGTGCTGACAGAAGCAAGGCTGCCATACTGCGCCCCCTCTGACCACCACCAACCATTCACTCTCACTCTCATTCATTCTGACCTATTGTACATGCTTTTTGTGGTAGGGTAAATTAAGTGATTATATCTCTAAAAACTTATTTTAGGTGACTTTTCTTATGTCGTCCTTCCACTGAAACTAAACCTGAGCCACACAAGCGTATTTCCTTTGAGTTTTTTGTTCATTCCCATTTTATTTTCTTCAATCTCTTACATTGACATTGACATTGATTCATTAAGTTTGGACATTACATTTCTAAAAACAAATCAACAAATGAACACTTAGTTCCAACTCTAATCAAATAAAGCAACAATCCTAAAGTAATAGAGAAACTTTGAGAGCAATGGACAAAAACAATGGACATTTTGGAATCATTTTCACATTATGGGACAGGAATCAGGATATGGCCATGGTTTTGATTGTGGAATTAATTAAATATTACATTCCTGTCTTAATAATTTATAATAATAAATAATTGGTTATAGTGATTAACTAATCAGTGTCTGTACAAGTGGTCTTGGCACTTCTGCATGTCTGATGAAGGACCTTGCCCAAAATGTCACGTTTGTTGCGAGCAAAAACAACACTTTCTGGGAGCATTCAGACTGTGTGGATCTTTTTTCCTCTTCGCCAGATATGGCACTATGTGAGCCGGGAATGTTGGGCATCTTGTATTCAGTGGCCTGTCGTCTTGTTGACTCTGGCGCTGCACCTGTGCCCAGCCTTGGAACTTGACCTGGTCCAGTGCAGATAAGATAACAGCTCTGCTCTGTGCCCAACCGTGTCTCTGCCTTTTCCAATTCTGTGGCTCAAATTTAGGGAAAATGTTATTACTCAAGCAGAAAAAAATGGCTAATGTATTTTCACTAAATAAAGAAGTACCATTAACTTAGTGACAATGACACAGATGGTAGAGTGGGTCTCATTATTGGAAGGTTCGAATCCCGGCTCCTGCATGTGCAGACTGTCGTTGTGGGCAAGATAGTTCACCTACTGCCTGTATGAATGCAGTGTGAGTGAATGAAGAGCGGTGGCCGGAAAAGCTGATGGAACAGATTGATAACTGACTGGGCAGCCCACATTAGTAGCACTACAGTGTAGCACTATAAGAAACTTTTGATGAAGTGTTATGAAGAACTTTTTAAAATTTTGTATTTATTTGGATCACTACTTCTACTTGAAATAAAATTATTTTCAAAGTACTCTTATTTGAGGAAATGTTTGGCTATACTCTACCCACCTCTGCTGGTGGAGCCATTGCTCTAGCGGCCTCAGCTCAGCAGGTGGCGCTGATGCACCTGAACACCGGGAGGAGGCGCTACCTGCACGTGATAAGAGAGGAAGAAGGAGTGTGTGCCTTGTGGTGTCAGCCCAGTTCAGTTTACGGCTCCACTCCGGTCCATCATGAACCGACTGCTCGGCCGCACTCGCCCCGCTCTGCAGAGGCTCTGTGTCAGCCACTACTCCGCTCCTGCCGCGGCGATCCCCGCCCCCAACACCCAGCCTGAGGTGCACTACAACAAGGTACTGTCCCTGTGCAGCACCGACAGCCCTGCACTCCTCCTGCAACAAGTGCGCACTGACTGTTGCAGCCAGTGGTCCAGCCTCAGCGCAGCGGGGAATAATATGCGAGGTTTCGATAAAGTTCATGGTTCACACGGGAGAGAAAGCACACAGCGATGTAAAGTTGTGTGCATTCTCTAGCTTGGGGGAATGGTTTTGGATTAGGGATTTTGGAGACTGTCGCCAGGAGGTGTGTTTTCAATAGTAGGTGCTTGCATAAGAACCTCATATGAACCCGGAACATACTTTGGAAACTTAACTAGTGCTGCGCATGTGTGCGCGCTTGAGAACTAATCTCTACTGGGATTTATGCCTCTTTAATGGAAGCCGAATTTTTGATTGATTGTTTGATTGATATTGATTTTCATAAGAAGATAGTCACAACTCATATGAGCAGACCGATCCGAGATTTCTGAAACATAACGGGCCTGTAAAGGGGTTAACATGTTCTTAATTGTTCTTTTGTGATTGTGAAGTCACGTATCTGAGGCTGCCCTATACACCTGTGCAAGAGGGAGACTCCCATCATGGACGGGGCCATGGCCAAAGTTAAATGCCACGCTAAGAGGCCATCAAGGTCTGGAAACGTGCACCAACATTGATGAACCAGGACAAAGGAGCATACACCTGATCTCACACTGTGACTGTTCTAGAGAATGCGTAAACAAATCCATGCAAGCAGCCGGGACCTGCTGCTGAATGTCCCTCCTTTTCCTGAATAGATTTGATGGGAGCAATCCCAGCTTGATATTGTGGAGAACTCAATCAAGAGTGTTACACAATGCTCAATTGCCTGGTTAGCACTTAGCCTCAGACATGTCACACATCACCATCATGTCATTCTTCTGAAGAAAGCTACTGGAAGTAGCCAAAACTAGGAAAAGCAGGTAAATGGCTTAAACAACCCATATTCAGTTGCAGTGCATCCTACAGACACCAGCTTTAATGAAGAGGATGCAACTGCTTTGATGAGAAAATAGTAACTCCTATTTCCTGCTCCACTTATTGTCTTATACAGTTTCTTTGTTCATTCAGTTCAGTTCAGTTCGGTTAGGCTACGTCTAATCGTCTATGTAGAAATTGGATAAAAAACGGACAAAGATTTGTCTTTTTTCCCCACAAATTTTCCTGTTGTATTGGATCTGTTAATTGTTCACATTAAAAGCTGATTTGGTCATCAACATCACATCACTATATCACTTATTTATTTTTCAGCTTTTTATCAACAACGAATGGCAGGACGCGGTGAGTGGAAGAACTTTCCCCACGATCAACCCCTCCACCGGGGAGGTCATCTGCCAAGTGGCCGAGGCTGACGCGGTGAGAAAAAGAAAAGCCACACTGTGTAGATTCACTTATCGTTTATTGTTTCTGTGTTTGCATAAGGGGTGGTTAGAAGAGCAGATTCTGAGGCGTAGTTGAATAAATATAGTGGTATTGTCACTCCAGAGGTTTAGGGCTAGGTCCCAAAATGTATATTACAATTTATTTGGGTCATTCCTTGTGAAATCAATAAACACATTCTGCTGGCTTGATTGTAGTTGATATATCCAATAGTGAGTGTGTGACGTTTCAAGTTGGTCTTTTGCAGTTTCTTTGTATCAGATGTGTATCTGTGATGTTCCTGGTCATTAATAGCAATAAAACTGTTTAATTTTATTAATTTGTTTTCTTAAATTATTATTTTCTAAAAAATCACTTTTCTCAGATAATGTTTTAGTTACATTTCACTGTTTGAATGTAAGATAATAATGAGGTGTCTGTGCTCCCCCTGCAGGCAGATGTGAACAAGGCGGTGAAGGCTGCGCGGGATGCCTTCAGACTAGGCTCGCCCTGGCGCAGGATGGACGCCTCTCACCGCGGCCTGCTGCTCAACAAACTGGCCGACGCCATCGAGAGAAACGCGGCCTACCTCGCTGTGAGTGTCAACACTGGGTTGATTGAGTTGAGGACCTTTTGCTCCTTAGCTCTTGTGGCCAGAAAGGGTGACTTGGAAGCAAAACGTCTGCAACTCGATCAATTCTGTCCTGTCAATAGGGATGGGTACCGAAATCCGGTTTCATAACGGCCCCGGGGCCACGTGAGCCGGTCCACCTGGGCCGATAAGCTTCAGCCTAAACGGTCCTCTTATCGGTGCTGAGAAGTCTCGCTAATGCCACGCTCTGAAATCAGCGCTTTATAAAGGCTCTCTCCCTCTCATCGATACATTCCCGGCATCTCTGATCGGCCCCGTGGCCCGCGCCGTTTCCCCTCTCTCTCCCCGTGTGCCCTGACTGACTGAGGCTACGTTCACACGGCAGGTCTTGATGCTCAATTCAGATTTTTTTTTTTAAATCTGATTTTTTTGTGTTGTCGTTCATATTACCATTTCAATGCGACCTGTATGTGACCTACTGTTTGTGCCGTCTGAACAAATATAGCTTGTATGTGATGTGCAGTAGAGGGCTGTAGCG
>OMNZ01059075.1:6640-23494 GCA_900303255.1 Lesueurigobius sanzi | reverse complement strand
GGGGGGGGGGAAAAAGAGGGGGGGGGGGGGGGGGGTGGATTTAGAGGGACTAGACAGACAGCAGGCCGGCTGTCCCAAGCTGCTCTGATCCTTCACAGTCCGCCTCTGCTGGAGCCTGCTTCCACCTGCCGCCACTAGAACAAGAGCAGGAGCCTCCGTGAGGGAAAAGTGCAGAGAAGACAGACGGAGAAGGCTCCTGCTCCCCACGCATCCTCCAACCCCCCCACCCCCCTGTCCCGTGGCACACCAAGCCTTTCGCTGCTGGGCGCACTTGGCGACTGGGGTTTGTTGTCGTTACCAGGAGAGGACTCCGTGCCGCCTCAGCTTTACGCAGGGCTGCGCTCCACAGTAACTCTGCATGGATGAGCCATGGCCACGTTCGTGTGCAGGGTTCAATTTTTAGATGATACCGATCCTTTTAACAGCACAAACTTTCCAGAACCGACCCGACCTCCGCTCTACACCTTCAGAGAGGACATCCCGCTCATTAACCAGCTCGCAGGGGTCCATCGCCTCCTCAAAGCGCCTCACAAGGTACTTTCAATACTCATCACTATACTGCAACCAAAAGTGAGAAATTTGGGGGGCTCTATTTTTGACAGAAGCTTTATGTAGGCAGTTTGTTTTAAGTTGCTTCAATATTTATTTATATATTACTCATAATAATATTGAAATCAAACTTGATCTAAATGTTGCTTTGGCCCAGCTAACGATTTAACTTTAGTCCTGCTGTTTTTCACATCTAGCTTCCCCGAAATAAACCATGGTCACCATTTCTATATTTAACACTTGCCAGCACAAGTGATTGGCTCTCCAGCTCCAGGAATGCAACAAGGTTGCAAACGGTCTCCTGAAAGTCCTCAGCAACATCTAGGCTAACTGTGTGTGCTCCAAGATACTTTGAGATTATTCTGACAAAATAATCTCATAATGTTACACTGGAATGATGAACAGGTGTGAGCCACTATACAGTATGATCACACATTGTATCACACTGTAATATCAATATGATATCACATGGGCTGTTGTGATATTCTTTATACTGTACCCAACATCAAAGTAATAAGTAAATACATCAGTATGCACCATCAAATATACTTACTTAACTATTGTATTTTGGGCTTGACATTAAAAATATATAGCATTTGTTTGTCTTATGCTATATCCATACTGTTGGGAGTAAAACTTGTTGGGAGCCAAGAGGGATTTGTAGACAGTAAACCAGCTTTCAACAGCAGAGTGCTTTTCCAGACCAATGTATTTTGCACCATCTTAGAAAGCCACAAATGAAAAATTGCCGGAGGAGCAGAAAAGCCTATGATTACTACCTTTACAGGGACACATGGCACAGGCTCCTATTCTTGTTTGCAATTTTGTTCCCATCAGACGTGTGCAACGGACACTGCCAAATTTATTGCATTTTGATTACAGACGTGGCTTGACCGCGCCATAGATGCAAAAACGAAGTAGCTTAGAATACTGCACAGCCTGCATGAGTTTACCTATTTATTCAGGTGAGCATATGGCTACTCCTTTCTTTGTTTTTCACATCTCACAGGAAGGCATGCGCTACTGTATGATTATATTGTGATGATAGTAGAGTATGTGTATGGCTGGCTGCTTCACATGTAAAGTATAGGTCACTTGTCCCAGAATTCCTGTGGCCACCGTCTGGATCCCTTCAACACTTTGTTCTCCGCTCAGCTCTGCGGTGCTTCTCCTGACCTCTCCCTGCCGCTTCCACATCCATCCATTCCTCACTATCCATGCATTGTCACAGCATTAGCAAGATGTGCAGCACAATTTATAGCTCCTTGTCAAATTGTCCATATGCCAACATTTTTGTGTAGGTCATATTCTCATCTCATCTTGTAATTAAAAGGACCATGCAAGAAAACAAAAGAAAATGATGGTAGAAGATGGTTCACATTCTTTCTTGTGAAGTCTCCAGTTTGATTTTATCCTCATTTTGCATTTTTGTGCTTGAAGTTTTGCAGTCGCCAGTGACTCTGGCTTTTTTCCAATTTTGACTGAACTGCTGGCAAATATTTCTGGTGTTTTATGAACAATGTTAGGCAGTGAGGGCAGACCAACCTTTCAAAGCTGTAGCGCCCCGACTTCAGAACAGACTTTCTCTCGACTTCTGGACTCTCTGGACTCAGTAAGATGCCTTCAAGAAACACCTCAAAACTTATTTGTTTGGGAAAGCATTCTAGTCCCACTGACTCAACTGTAATACAACTGCAAAACTGGCAATCACTTAGATTATTATTGAAGAGTTCAATTGTAGAAACAGATATCTCCGTTTTGAATTTGCTTCTAGTTTTAGATTTGTATCAAAGGGACAGCAGGAAAAGTAAAGTGTGATCAATTTCATCAATAACAAGTGACTTAATGTTGCTGCTTCACTAAAATGGATGTGGTCATTAAAAAGACTGCTACACAAAGAGAAAATTACAACCTTCTGTTTTTGCAAATGAACTGTTCGATGTGAAAAACAACCGAAAACACCAAAGTTGCAGGTTTGTTCTGCATCAGCGCAGGCTACGTCATTATATTTGAGTTTATCTTGTCTAAAGCACAGAATATTGTAGGAAAAAATATGTTCTCAAATGTGTTGAACTTCATTTAAACACGCTCAGATCAGCACAGCTCGCTCAGACTCAGAAGTAATCAAAGAAGTAACTCGATTAAGTTTAGAGAGAGTAATCAGTAGTTTGATTTCTCTCATGGAGTAATCTTAAATCTTCCCAACACTGTTAATGAAATGTGTGTTACCTATGTGTATTACTGTGGTAGTAACATTAAGCTTTTGTGAATCATTACGTTTTGAAGACGCATCATCGAAACAGGGTTGATTAGAAGCTTCCTCAGTTCCTCAGTGTCCTCTGGTTGGTAAACGTTTATGCTCTAGTTTCGGCCTGTTGACCTATCCCTGAACTGTCCTGAACTGGGGTGAGACCAGGTCGCTGGGTCACATTGGGGCTCATTATCATGACCATGGCCAGGCTTTTATTGTGGTTTGGATCAGAGGAGGATGGTAGTATCTACAAAAGGCAATTTTTAATCCATTTGTATATGCTTGCTTGGCGATGTGGCCAAAAAATCACAATCACAAACCCATTATTGTCTTTTAAAGGCAACTAAAGCCATCTGCTTCTTCTTGGGTTTAGACCTGGCGTAGTAGTGGTTTAGTCTTGGTTAAGACCTGTTTTAGTCAAGTTTCAGGCCTGTAGTTTTGACATGCTTCCCTCATGGTTTAGTCCTGGTTTAATCCTAGTTCAGTCTGTGATATTGTCCAGGTTTAGATCTGTGTTAGACCCAGTTTTCTCTTGGTTTATTTCTGATTGAGTCCTTGGGTTTAGACCTCGTTTAGTCCAGGATAATCATCGTTTCGTTCTGTCCCTAGTTTAGTTCCGTTTTAGTTTGGTCCTGGTTCAGACCTTGATTTCAGTCTCTGCTTACTTCTTGGTTTAGTCCTGGTTTAATCCAGATTCAGTGCGTGATATTGTCCAATTGTAGACCTATTTTAGACCTAGTTTTCTCCTGGTTTAGTTTTGGTTTAATCCTGACAGTATAGAAGCAGTGAGCGGAGAAGTATTTGAGCTCAGAGCTGCGATAAACATTTTCCTTTTCGAGCTGGATTTTTGTTATTAATGCAAATACAGTATGTTTTATGTATTGTTTCTTTTTTTTTGTTCTTTGTTCTTCGTTTGTCATGGCTCGAAATATAATATATATACATTCAAAAACATAAAAACCACTGAATCACGATATGACGATGCTACCAAAAAAGGAGATCGTCATGGAAACCAGATCACGATTCGATTTTTATCATCACATCGCCCACTATTCACTATTATTATATGGAAATATTGCAAGAAATAGCTCCTCAAATTTACCTTTTACATAGTTTGAAGTTGCTTTCCATATCCACTCACTTCCCCCAAACAATATAACCTTCATGGAATTATTTAGTGGCCCTCATTAAATCTATATTTGCGTATTTTACAGCAGCTTGGAGCACGCCCTCCTCTGTCTTCAAAGCGTGTCATGCTTTTGTGACTCTGAACGGTATAATACACCGGTTTTTAAAGTTCCCAGTTACGTAAAGGGACCGTTAACAGTTTGCCAGTCTCTGTGTTGTTTTAACATGTTAGTAATTACTCCCTTAGCCCTCTCTCCCCGTTGCGCTCTGCTGACGGACTTTGATGAAATGAGTGCAAAATATACTGCCGCGAGGAGTGTGTGGTTATTCTGGAGCTGCCATTCAACATGATGTATTTTGTTATGTTGTTCCTCCTATTACCTCAATGAAGTGTTTCAGGAAAGAGACCCCTTTTGGAGAGCTCGCCGTTCAAATCTAGCATTTCAACGGGTCTAGCTGTCCAAGCAGCGTTTATATTATTGAGTAGTATTTGTTGTTACATCATAGGCAAAGATTCATCCAGTCCTCATCTGTACTCTGTAGTTGAAGTGTCGGACGTTTTGATCTTAGTCCAAAGATCGTCCTCAGTGAATGAAGATTTCAACACGCTCATGGATCTTTTAAGATTAAACCAGAAGGAGGAGTTAACCTCTAAGTCCCTCCTTTCTTGGTACTAAAGGTTAGCCTATTCATACTTAATAGGGCTCGTTCCCCCTCTAACCTGATTTTCTTCCTAGTAGTAGAATGAAATTAGTTGTTTTTTTTATCCTTAAGTATATTGTAAACCCAGACATACATGGAAATAATACTGTACATCTAAATATTAAACAATTGTATGAATTTTATGAGTTTACAGGCTACTTTTCTCGCATTTCTGTGACAGTGGCCCAAAAAAGTGACCCTGCAAGTTGTGAAATGTGCTTATAAACTCATCTATAGAGCTTTAGAATGTGATGTCACATAATGGGGCGCGGCCAGCACATTGTGTTGATGTGTATGTTGTTGAGGCGCCATCTTACCGGTCCAAACAACAAACTGCTAACTGTAGAACTAAGGGAAGCTAGATGGACAAATAGCTTCAGGATAGTTGGGGCCTGTTGTGTAATTGACTGCCATGATTGAAGGCACGATCTGCTAGGGAATAATATTGAAAAGGGGGGCTCTGTTTTCATTGTTTTGTGGTCCCTGAAAAATGGTGGCAAAATTCCCATAATGCATTGCGCTGTGATGTCAGTTCCAAAGCTCTATATGAAGAAATGGGGTTTAAGAAATCTGTTGGGAAAGTCACGAATGTTTTTGGACCTTGCTCCCCCTTTCATTATTTGTAACAAAAAAATAAAGTATTGTGCCTTTAAAACCTCATTCACTGAAAGGTTAGAGAGGGAACGAGCCCTATCACCTGAGAAGAAATAGTGGAGCATATGTATTATTGCTGAATAATGTTAACAGATTGTGTTAGTGGTGAAAAGTGCCTTTGGAGAAGTGGGGCACTGGGGCAGGCTGTGATTAAGCCCACCAGACCCCCTCCCCAGACAACCCCTTAATTTGATCAGTCCTTTGTCTGAGATTATCCAACAACAGCCTTGTATCATGTTACATCTTTAAATGTGTTGCTTTAGACGGTTCCTTTGGTCCAATATACAACCACAATACACAAATAAGAGGCGGTGTCTAGTCGGGCATGCCTCATGAAACCTATGCAAATTCTATAAGCAAATAACTGCACACAACAAAGGGCAAACTGAAAGGAAACAACATACAGAGTTACTGTTTAAATGATTGCCCTGAGCTATGTTGTGTTGATCATTTAAAATCATCATTTAGTGACAGTGAAATTGTCACCGTCACTAAAACATAACTATTTTTCTCCGCTGTACCCCTGAATAATGATGAACTGGGACCCTCCAAAGTAAATATCATTTGTAAATGGCTTGTATTCATTTCAAGGGTCAAAGCATATCAAATTTGGTTTATTAGTAAGTTGCTCATATTGTTACCTGATATAAATTATACTCTTTACACTCTAAGAAAAAAAATATTCTTGAAATAAAAATGGGATTTGATGTAACCCTTGGTAATATTGGTAGAACGTCTCCAAAACCTGATCTCTAGATTTTGCTCCAACCTTGTCCCCTCTTGGGCGCCAGTGGACACACCCACTCCGAGCTCCTGTGAGCATGCTGCTGCTGCTGCTGTCTCAGAGCGCGGTAAATATAGCAGGGTTATATTTAAGCCCTGAGTCCATCCACCCGGCCGCGTCTCAGTTACCAAAAGAGAGGGAGGCCAGGGCCGGGAGCAGCCCAGGTCTTGTGATCCGGACCCAAGTGTCGTCATGTATCGCTTGACTGGATTGCCACATGTCCAGTTTAAAGGTCCACTACCAAACAGTGATTTAGTGGTTGTTCTTTTTTTGATCTTTTCATACCTTTCATAACAGAGATAAAGGTAAAATCGCATTGTTGTGAAGGAGATCGGGAGGCTGTGGTGGCTGATGCTTCTGCTGCTGCGTTGAAAATGGGACAGAGAAAGAAGGGAGGTGGCACGTATCTGAAATAGTTTGTTGCAGGGAGAGTAGATCCAATCCAATCCAACTTTATTTGTATAGCACATTTAAACAACTAAAACAGTTTCCAAAGTGCTGCACAGGCAAAAAGATACATGTAGGTAGGCAGGTAGATAATTTATTGTCCTCGTGAGGAAATTAATTTGCAGTGAATGTTTTTAACATACACAAAGACAATATTTCCCACACACCCAGACACTGAATAAACAAAAGAAGTCAAAATGGCGGTTTTAAAACAATGCATAGATGGATATAATGGATAATCCACCATATCTGCTCAGATCAGGTCTACACAGTCCATTTAAAAATGAATTTTAGTTTATTAATTGCAGAATCTCTCAATATTCAGACAATATTTTGTAAATTAAGGTAAACAAATGCCTTGTAGGCTGTTCAGTTGAATGCTTTGGATTTTGATTTTTTTCTTGAGTAAGTTCATTTGCGCCCCGTACCAACAGACAATGCAAAAAGTTAGAGCACTTGCCACAAAAGCACAATGGCTGTGAAATTGGTTGAATGGTAGCAAATCAAGACGTGAAATTGGTATTCAAGCTAATGTCATTCTTATATACAGTAAGCTTTTCTTGTACACATTTAGAGGGAGTTCTCCTACCTCAGCCAGTCTTCCACACGAGCACATCACTTCAGCTTTAGCTATTGTTTAAAGTAGCACATTACAAATCAAATGTCATTCTCATGTTTTATTTTGGATCCGGTCGTGCAGGGCTTAACAGCTTCATCAACATAATCCCTTTAACAGTAATGCGCAAAACAGAGCCAGCGCCGCACCACATTGAAAAAATAAAAACTGCTAGTTTTCCTGGATTTCCATTGTACTTGTTCAAACAAGTCCCATAAAACAACGTTATTTTACAAGGCAGCGGTTTTGAGAACAGGGCGTGAATCACATCGAAGGGCAGATAATAAAAATGTGTCTCATGGTCCAGTGTCGTTCTTGTGGACTCGTGTGACCTCACGTTGGCCAGGGAAATCTGAAGTCAGTGTTGTGTCATTGCTATGTGTTAATATGCAGCCCCCAATCATATTCCAAAGTCTGGCTCAGTGATAATTTTGTCGACTAAAATATGTTGTCATCAGTAATATTGTTGCTGTCTTTTAAAATGATGTAATGAAATGAAAACTCCAATCTCCAGATATTTTCATTCTCTATAAAAGAATATAACTAAAAATGAAAAGAAGGGACTAAGTTTTGAAAGAGCCTCATATCATTTTAATCAAATGCCCATAAGCCTGGTCCCTTGTTCTTGTGGGAGAAGCTCCATGAAGCCGTGAACATTATTAGATTTTTTGTAAAGTTGGCTAAATTTAGAGAGACTAAAAATAATTGTTTGACTAAATCTTAAGGCTGGGGACTCACTAAAGGATTTTAAAATATTTTGAGATTCAAAAGCGTGATGACAAAGTACACAGACTACAAACTTAAGGGCATACTGTACATTAGGACACACATACACACAAGGAGAGCCAGGGAGGCTCAAAATCGGGCTGAGACTCCTTTAGTGCAGTGGTTCTTAACTTTTTTTAGTCGCGACCCCCAATATAACGACTGCTGGTGTTTTGCGACCTCAGGACACGTTATACATTCAAACATACATAGAAAATATGCCTTCAATATGATCTTTTGCGACCCTAAAACTTACTTAAAATATTTGAAAATCTTTGAATGTGTTGATCGAGGAAGGATGAAGCATTCAAAATTGACACAAAATCAGTGCTTCATATTGTAATAGCTGTGTAATTGCTTTGTCCCTTTCAGTGTTCTACTCTGTTATGTGCCTGCTGAGATCAGGGGGCCGCTGTGTGGTGCTCTTTAAGTTGTAAAAGCAGACACATGACGGACTAAGTTCTGTGGGTGATTTTCTAAGTGTTCAGCGGGGGCTAAGGCTGAGACAGCAGCCCTGTTACATCTGGCAGCTTGTTAATAAACCACCTTGAAGACAACTCGGCTGGTTACTTGTCCGTGCCGGGCATTACAATATATACAGTATCACACGAGTACAAAAAAGTACTCAACGGGATCAGTTATGTTTTTTTAGGTTACTTTATTGTCCCTCCAGAGAGAGTTGTCCTCTGCTTTTGAACCATCCATCAATGGCCACTTTGCCAACTTGTCAGGAGCTCCCAGGGACCTGTCTCCAGATCATGAGCCATGTTCATGGTCAGGACTCAGGAGTAGCTAGCGGAAGGATTAGCCTTCTGTGCACATTTTGAATTGAAGGTGGAAACCCATTTTTATTCGCTGTTGTTGACCACTTCTGTTAAATAAATGCGTGCTATGCAACTATACAACAGCCTACAGTACAGGAGTAGAGCTGTAACTGCTGGGTTAATTTTGTTACTTTGTCATAATAGTGAAAGTAATATTTTTGGGGACTATAATTAGACTAAAACTAAAGTAAAATAGCGAAAACTATGACTAAAATCTCCACACAGTTTGAAAGAGTGCCAAAGGAACAGGTACAGTATGTGCTTTGTTCATGCGGGAGAAGCTCCATGAAGCAGAGGAAAGGATTAAAAAGATGTTTGAATACAATATGTCTAATTATAAGTCTCCTTTTGCGCAAAAAAGCAATACAAGATGCCGTACAGTCAGAAAGAACAATAAAAACAACAGTTAACAATAAAAAACAGTTGGAAACACTGTCAGTCTTCAAACCAATATAATATAAATGAAAAGTTGACTGAAACTAGACTAAAACTGATACGAAATTACATGTTTGTAAAAAGACTTACTAAATGAAAATGAACTCTTACTGCACTACTGCTACTACTATTGCCCTCTATATACAGTATGACAAATTGAAGAAAAAAAAACAAATCTGCTTGTATGAAAACGAAGAACTGCATTTAGTGGAAAAGCCTATAATAGTCCATAGTTTATTCCCATGCTTTTAAGATCAACAATACCACATACAGTATAATGTATTGGCTGCAGGTGACTAGGGGAAAATGTTAACTTGTAGAATACTAACATAACATAGAGCAAAGTTAACATTTTTCGTTTTATTTTGTTCATATACTGTATTAGTTACAAAGATTTGTTCAGAGGAGATTTGAGATATCGTTTCATTTTTCAATACGCTAGTTATTAGTGAAAAAATAGATAAAAGTGTAAATTTCAAAGCTCAATAAATCAGGCTTGCAATTAAATATGAAATTCAATTATTACCGTATTTTCCGGACTATAAGTCGCACTGGAGTATAAGTCGCACTAGCCAAAAAATGCATGATGAAGAAGAAAATATCATATATAAGTCACACTGGACTATAAGTCGCATTTTTGGGGGAAAATGTATTTTACAACATCCGAGACCAAGTACAGACATTTCATCTTGAAAGGCAAGTTATAATAATAACAATTGAATAGAGGACAACAGGCTGAATAGGAGTACGGTATGCTAACATAACACATTGATGGTTATGCAGCTACATGAAGCATAAACAACCAAATGAATAGGTGTCTGCTATGTGACATATTAATTAATATATAAGTCGTAGGACCAGCCAAACTATGAAAAAAAGTGCGACTTATAGTCCAGAAAATACGGTAAATAAAATACTTACAAATAGGAGCTAAAGTGGAAATTTGGTTACAGCGTTGTGAAAAAAATCTGCATTTTTGTTGCAATCTTATGTAATTCTATAAAAAACATAGAAGCAGTGCAATAATTACACCTAATTGTGAAGAATAAGTAACACTATTTGTTTCCAGTTGAAAGTTCATGTGTTAAAAGAGCACACTGGCCCAAAGCCTGAAAATGTAAATCCCTTTGCCTGTCCCCTTAAGCAGGCTGTAATGTTTTTGTGTATTTTGTTCTTCCAGCTTGACGACTGTGCGCTCCAGCTGTCCCACAATGGCACCTATCTGGATTTGGAGTCATCCCTGGCCGAGCAGAGGGATGAACTGGAGGGATTTCAGCAGGATGACACAGGGTAGGAACAGCTCCACGCCCACGTCGCACCGCACATGCCAAGTCTTCACCGTCCAGACACCTTTCACCTGTCTGGGACATCCTGACAAGCGCCACGGCTCGCTCCTCATCAAACACACACGCGCGCTCGCCGATTTTGCGCATGATTTGGTGCTTTTCAAATGGGAAGAATCATAAGCTGCTGGTTGTGGAGTTCTTGGAAGCGAGTGTCCACGGAAAGTATGAAGCGCTGTGGAAAGCCGGACTGATGTACCCTCAGTTTCTCCAGCTACTGCAATTTTACAGTCTACCGCTTTATTCTGTTTGATTTTCCTCAAACGGAGAGATTTTTGAAGCGGTAAATCAAATACACTGTTTAAAAGAAGAAGTAACATTTAAACAGCCCTAAATACAAAATGATGATCCCAACTGCCAGGAAACCTAAACCACCAAATGAAGCTGTTTGCTCTAACGCATCTGGTTATCAAACCTTTCTCACCAACTACATCCATTAAATATTTGACTTCTCTAGTACCTCCAGGTCTAGATCAAGATCAAATCAGTATTAAATTAAACCGTTGACAGTCTTTACAATGGACAGAGGAGGGCATGGATTCCCCCATAGCTTTCAGCTCGAAAAGATGCTCACTCATGCTAGTCTTCCATATTAAAGTGAGTCTGTTAGTACTACCAAATTAATAAAATGTATATAATTGACCATCTGTGCCTTCATTTTGACGTAAAGTTTAGTAATTAACTAAACATAATAATATCTCTCCCTTTGCTGATCTCAGCAACAAATCAGAGGATTTGTATAGAGACGAGCTTTCCTGTGTACTGGGACCGAGGAGAGGCTTTCCGGTC
Source organism: Lesueurigobius sanzi (assembly GCA_900303255.1). NCBI lineage: Eukaryota > Metazoa > Chordata > Actinopteri > Gobiiformes > Gobiidae > Lesueurigobius > Lesueurigobius sanzi. The sequence continues at coordinate 12,207 of OMNZ01059075.1, read as the reverse complement.
CAATCAGGAAGAGAGTGGGAGGTTGCTTACCTTTTAAATTTTTGCTCTCTCTCTCCTCTTGTTGCAAACTTATAGACTATCACTTTAAAATAGGACCAAGCAGCGCATGTTAAACACGTGGCTTAAAGAGGGACGAAAAAGTATTAATGTAAAGTTCATTAGAGAGAGGAACTTCCAGTGCCTTCCTTTTAGGCTTGCCACAGCTGATAGCGATGCTTCATCCATTTTTTATGGACTATGGGTTAAAGTGTAAAAAATAATGTAGACTAATTTAACAATTCTAACCCGTGTCTAAAGCAAAGAAATACCTAACTTAAAAATATCACTGAATTATGAATTAAATTAGAATGAAAATGAATAAAGTCTAAAATTGCTGAGTACCACCTTCTGAAGCCCAAGTACCATCATTTAGAAACACTGCTCTAACCAATGCCAATCTTCATTTCATTTCATTCTTTATTTGTTTCAATCATGTTCTTTTCTTCTTTATCACATAGTTTTGTTATTTCACATACAAACAAACACATAATTGAAAAGGAGCACAAAGAAGATACATCTTATTGTGGTGCCCCCTTCTCCAGAACATACAAAATACAGGATGGTCTGCAATCTTGATATTTTATACCCTTGTGCCTCTAAGCCTCTCGTTCCTGTATCACACTGGATTATTTGCTGGATAAATAATTAATTGCAAATCACCCCAGAGGGAATAGTTTTCAGACACTCCTCAATCATCAATCGATCAATTAAATGAACTTTTTTCTTTACTACAATTGTCCTGCTATATCACAGAGATGCTATTCGATGTTCTAACATGTATGCAACCTTTTGCCCAACATAGATTTACATTGAGTTAGTTTCTGAGGAAACCTTTAGGAAAAGCTTTCTGTTGTCACCTGCTACATGACTGTTGTGTCACAGAGCTTTACAGAAACAATGCATTGTCACTGAAAGCCTCTTTGTGTAGCTATGAAGTTATGTACTGTATGTAAATCTGTGGAGCCACTTTTGGGAGAAGACTAGAGCTATGCTGATATGTTTGGCACTTCGGGACAGACAGATAAAAGTCATGGCTGTCCAGGAGAGCGGTTTCCATATGAGCACTTGTTTGTAAGAGTGATCTAGCTGCGAGTTAGTCCATTTAGTAATCTATGTGACAGCTGATGTTCTGGTAAACAAAGACATCTTGTGTTCGGGTCTTGGACGACCGGTTTGATGGGTCCAGTCTGTCAGTCACTTGTTAAAAGCAGGGAACAGCTCTCAGTAGTAGGTAGCACTAAGTAGGTTATAACACCAGCATCATCTTAGCTTTGTATGCAAAGTGTTCTCGCTGCAGGGTCCCACTCTACCTTCAAAACCTGGAACCCAGACATGGGAAAATGTCAAAATGTCATGGAAAAAAAGGTTTTGTCCTTGAAAATATTTCTCCTCCTTTTGCAAGTAAATGCTGGGCCACCATCCATTATGATACGATAATGCTCAGTGAAGGACACAATGGCTTGTAATGTGCTAGTTACCAACATTGTGTGTAACAACATTTATTTATTTTAGCATATTAATTTTATGTGAGCATCATTTCTCTCGCCCTGTTACTACAGAGTGCACGTGCAAATTCACTGTCTAATAAAGGTTTTTGTAAATCCAATCCAAGTCCACTGCAGAACAGAAGTTACAAATTCTTGCACTATTTGAGGTTGTGAGGGACTTTACAATGACATACATTTGCTTGTAAAAAGTATTATTTCCCATACAGTATATAACCAGTACAATTTTGTTCAGTGACATGGTTTGACCAAATTTCCCATCTTTTTTACTTGTTACTCATTCGGTATCATTGGCTCTATCAGAGGAGCTGCTTGGACTGTGTTATCAGCCTGCTAGTGCCACACACTGTAGTAGACTGTGTTGTGAGTGAACGTGTGCTTATTGCTCATGCTGGTGTATGGAGGTATATGGAGGTGTGTGTTGTGTCTGCTCCTTCAGTCAGCCGTCTGCCCTGAGGCCCCAGTAGATGCATATCAGTATGAGGGCGAACTTCTCATGCACAGATTTCTGGAAACTCACTGTTTCAAATATTTATCCCCATGGCTACCCTCTGTATGGAAAACCGGCAACTTTCTCCACAGTATAATTGAGATGCGATATTTGTCCCATGCAGCATGTTTTGGACAGGCTTCAATTGGTTGCCTTCACGTTACAGGATTGTATTTCAGTTGGAGCATGCGCCAATACAACTCTATGGGAGAGAAACAATTTTTCAAAGAAATTTCCAAATAGAAAATTGACAAATGTTGTGCTTAATCCGTATTTGGTAGTAATTGGATCCACAAACCTGCCATATTATTCTTTTGGCTGAAAGTCCTTTCCACTGGCTCGTTTTTGAATATTGTCTCCACTTTTGGAAAATAATTAGACTTTAGTGCAGATGTGCTGACAGAGAAGACTCTGACCTCTGACAGTTTCCGTTTCATGTGGATTGCTCATGAAAATTTCAGTGAAATTAGTATTTGACAGTTATTATAGTTACAACCATAAACCTTTGAGCTGCCCTCCACCTCAATTTTAAACTATAAGCTTTTTAGAATATGGTAATGTTACTTGAACACTACTCTCTGAATTATAATCTACAGTTTCCTCAACCAAAATTCACATTATTTAAAACAGTACTCATTTTGCTAATTAATACAAACTATAATGACCAAGAGGGATCCGCTTCCAATTAAATAACTTATTCTTTTACAAACAAGAGGCCTTTTTACATTTGCTAAAAGTGTGTAAAACTGTTTGATGGATTAGCTGTACTGTATCAAGGCAAAACACTGCAGGTGAAAAGGGAAACAATTTGAAACTTTTGCCGTAGATTAAGTGCATAATATGACACATTAGGCAAAATTGCCACTCTAACCCAGTTAGCACAATTACACTGCTGATATTTTTACCTAGTGTCCCCTGGTTTGACATTTTTGCAGTGTTTATTCTTTCACTTCCTTATTGGATATAGAGGGGAGCAACGGAAAGGTTGTAACCAGAGGCTGCGTCCATTGAGATGAATGGGGGATCTTCACCTTTACATCTCAAATATAACATTTTATTTGTTTTATATATTTGTCTAATATAAAAGAGAAGCAAATAAAGAGATTTTTTGCTGTAGAAGATTCACAGAGAGGACAGTTGATGTTTTAAAGGGACTCAACGGAGGTTGTTCATTTTCATACTCGTGACTGCCACCTCTGGCCATCCGCGTAACTGCAGTCTCCATGTTAAGCTGGTGAATGACTGCTGCCTCGGCCCGAACACGCAACTTTAGAGTGACGGTGCAGGCTTATAGCGGCAATTGAGTGGGATAGGTGTGGGCTCACAGTACAGTGCAGGACATTGCTGGAGCATGTAGGGGGTGGAAAATATATTATTTTTTAAAAATTTTAACTTCCGTAGAGTCCCTTTAAAGTGTGCTAAAGTTAGCAGGAATTTAGCATGTTCAGACTTTAATATAAAGTCTTTAGCCATTCATAGGTCAAAAACGAAGCAATATTGAAATATAAGAAGCTGCAAAATTACTCACAGTTATATGGGCATTTGAATTTGGTCTTGAATTTGATCCAATTTGGTCAAATTAAGTCACTATGAACGGCTACCAATTCAACAACTCAACAATTATACCAATGAGAAATGAGTGAGTGAGAATCCTATGGAACTTTACCTCTATCTATGTCACTAATGTAAAAAATGTCATACAAATAACTTCCCCTCAACTTTTCTTCATTAAATTACCATTTCACTGACAATGATTAACATTTTTCAAGTATTATCCAACAATCTAAGGCATAATTACAAAAGAATCTGTCATATGCACTGTAGATAAATATGAGGAAAAAAGTTTTCTTTCTTGTTGTTGTTATATAAATATGAGCCATAAAAATTGTCAAAATTGTTTTCGTTGGCAGAATCTGAATAATGGATAGTGACCAGTTTAAATATATGGTTTTATGTTTTTGAATAAGCTATTTATTACTGAAAATGTTGCCTTTTGGGGGGGGGGCTTCAAAGCTTAATTAATTAGGCTAAGAATTAAATATTGAAAAATGACTAAGTGCTACTTCTGTGGATCCACAAAGTGAGCTCTAACATCTTTTGTGTCTTTTCCCGCCAGATCGAGAGGGAAGAAGCACAGTGTTGTCTTACGAACCCAGCTGACTGTCCGTGTCCACGCCTGTATCGGTGAGTGCCCCCTTCACTGTCCTTCATGAACTCACAGTAATGGACAGTTTGGCCCTACAGAGACGTCTATAGTGTGATGCGGGTGTGTGTGGAAATTGGGGTGTTGTTGTTGTTGTTGAGTAAAGCAGTAGTTATTATTGTAGTGGATACTTCTGCTTTTTTCTGGAATCATTGAATAAGATGCCAGCTTTTTTTTGTTGTCTTGTCAACAAATTAAAAAAAATAACTTTATTTTGTATTTTACAGAGATTAGGGTCTAGAAGATACTATTTAAGTTTTGCTTACGTTCACTCCAGTTATGTCTGAAGATTATGAGGACTAAAATATTTGGTCAATAATGGGACTAAAACTATGACTAAAATGTCCAGATATTTTCGTAGACTAAAGACAATACATAAAAATGTCTTAGATGTGTTTCATGTATATTCAGTTAATTGCTTTACCTAAACTTGTCTCGTGCTGAAGGAGATACGGACAAGCTCAACTCTTGACCCGGATTGTTAGCACCTGCTGCATACACTAAATATATGCAGCCTATATGCAGTATACTCTCATGTGCGTTCTACAGCAGTGGTTCCTAAAGTGAGGATCGGGACCCTCCAGGGGGTCACGAGCACTGAGCTGGGGGTCCTAAGATGTAAAACAAAAAGAAAAATGTATTGTTTATTCAATATAATCATTGAAAACACTATAGCTATGTAAATCGAAGCCAAAGAACAAAGTAAACCATGTAAATTAATATAATACCAGGTTCATTCAGGATTGGTCGCATGGTCATTGTTGTGTTCCCTGACTGAAATGTTTGGGCGCCCCTGCTCTACAGGACGGATGTGAATAATACAGTGGATTGTGTTCAAACAGGCCCCTGAGATGGCCATGATTGGGAAGTATTTATCACCTTTAAGACGAGACACTGCAGGTGAAAACATTAACTTAACATCATAGTTTTAATGTCAAAGTAAAACATCGACCAAATACACTTTACAATGGTTATTTTATGATGTTTAGTCGGGTCAAACTTTATCAGGACGTCTCCAGCCACGTTTCCACACAAATCCATCCACAAATATTGGCATGATTGATATCCACGTGGCTCACCTAATGCCAATCAACAAAACACTGTAATCCAAATATGGTCATTTCTTTGCAGCTAATATATCAACAAAATATAGCCAGAAATTTGAATCTGGCTCTATCCAGTAACTATCTATCCATTACCTAAATGCAGTGGATATTTTGTCTTTTACAACGTGAGTTGGTTTCTACTTTGCCAGGACATGACTGATGTGTGTAGGTGGATTGTGGGACACGTCAATGAAGCCTGTGGTCTGGATTATGTGTATTACGTA
>OMNZ01059045.1:9159-22385 GCA_900303255.1 Lesueurigobius sanzi | reverse complement strand
CAACAATCATTGACAAAATTCTATTCTGATTCTGATTTACGATAAGGAGTGTAATTATTGCTCTCATTCAACATTTCTCCAAATAACTATATGGGAAATTGTAACTACAATGACCATTTTCTCAAAATCCATTTTGTTTTTTTCACATTGTGGCACCTACAGACTCCGAACCTTTCAGTCTTTTACAATATTTTGAAGGTTTGTTCAGAGGGATTTTACAGATTTATTTAGTAATAACTAGTTTATTCAAAAACTAACAAAGATATCCCAAATACCCTCTGAAGAAATCTTTGTAACTAACTTGAAATGATATCACCCAATTTAAATCCCTCCCTCTTCAGATGCAGTGCCTGAACTAGATTCAGATTCAAATTCTACGAGCAAAATGTAAGTAAGAAAGGATTAAACCAGGTCTAAACCGGGCAAAAACCAAGTTGGTGTTTTCAGACTTTATTATTGTGATGTTTCTGACCACAATGACTTTACTGTAGCTTTATATTCCCTGACACAAAGAGATGCCTTCAAACACTTTTCAAACTACTTTTTCTCTTTCTCTTTTCAAATTGAAAAGGAGTAGAAAGTAAGGATTCCGTGTTCATAGTTTATATGGTTTTATTTTGTTGATATAGTAGTAACAAAGATTTGTTAAGAGGGGGCATTGGATATTTACTAAATAAATTAGGTAGGAATTATCCATCCATCTTCTTCTTCCTCTTATCCGTTGCCGGGTCGCAGGAGCAACAGTCTAAGCTGCCTGCATCACACTGCACCAGTCCCTTATGGCTCCTCCTGCAGGTGGTGGGTCCACGGGAGGACGGCCCCACGATGGTCCTCCAGCTCTGGATGACGTAACCGGCCTTGATGGTCTCATCATAACGGGCATCTGACCCGTCACCTAGGACCTGTTTGCCCTGGGAGACCCTACCAGGAGCGTAATACCCCAGACAACAGAGCTCCTTGGATCATTCAGGTGCTCAAACCCCTCCACCACGATAAGGTGGCGGTTTTAGGAGGGGGAGGTTAGGAATTATTATAATTTTTGTATTTTTTTCAATATTTTTTTAAGGTTAGGAATTCAATATTGAAAAATCCCTCTGAAAAAACCTTCAAAAATATTGTTAAGTACAACAGTGTTTCCCAACCAGGGGTACGAGGACCCCGAGGCGTAAAAAATGAGATCAAACAAATTATATTATTGATTATTATAGTCAAAGAAAAGCTAAAAACAAACAAACGTGTAACTATAACGAGTCAGTGTTTCAATGTTTTTAGTTGTCTTTTTTGATAATTATGAGTTTTAGTAATTTACGTTCAAACTAATCAACAAAACTATCAAGACAGGGGGTACTCATAGAATAAACAAAAGGCCCAATGGGTACACAAGGCAAAAAAACGATGGGAACCACTGAAGTACAAGACTGGAAAGTCTACTGCTAAAGTGAAGATGTTCTCTCCACAATGATTTTGAATTTGCAATTTTCCATATAGTTCTATGGAGAAACAATAATTACGCCTTTTTGTAAAGATTTGGCTTTTTATTTGTTTCCAGATGAAAGTTTACAGTATATGTTAACTGGCACAAAACCTGAAATAAAAAAAAATAAAAAACACGGTGTCTCCCCTCAAGTAAAGTAAAGTACCTACATTTTGTACTTTTACCTTGGTCATATACTTTTTACTTAGTTACTTTCCACCACTGATTATCAGAATGCAAAATATCTGCCATTTGTAAACATCTAATTTAGACTCTACTCTGTTTAAATATTGATATTATAGGCTCAGCAGTTTGCCTGTAGGCTGGTTGTTGCATAATATCATGTAAAGTTTTTTACTTTTGGTGGGCGGAGCTCCTAAGGTGTCCACCCCTGATCACGCCTTCCTCCGTTTTGTTTTGTTTGAGGGAGAATATATTTGTCTTCCTTCCCAATGAGGCACAGGTTTCTTTCTTTGTTGATCTTAACGTTGACAATTTGGTTCTTTTGGTGTTTTCGCAGCGCTGGAAAAGGTAAGACCGGTTCTCTTTGTCAATGGAGTCTGCCAGTGGAACCAGTACTTTTGCACTTTTGCACTTTGAAGAAGAAGATGCCCCTCATTTCAAGTAAATGTATCCAGATTAGATTTGTTTTCTAATTTTAAGTGCATTGAGATGGTAATTTCCTTATTCTAAGTGCAAAAACTCTTCCATTGGCAAATCATTTTATTTACCCGCTCAAACCAGGGGAAATGCATGTATTTCAAGAATATTTTAAATATTTTTAGCTCACTTCTGCTGTTTCAAATGTTCTGGCACAAATCAAGGCAAGCATTTTAATTGACACACATACAAACATATAAAAGACCATTTATTTTGGGCTATTTTATGCTTATGTTCAGACATTCAGGGTTTAACCCGCGCCTTAAGGCATGAGTCCAGTTTTAGTCATGCAACCAGTTCTACAAACAGACCAGTTCTACAACACACACAACACTTTCGAGAATTAATTATATGTCACTAGTTATTGATCAAACTGTAGAGTACGGTAAAAATGGAAAACAAGTTTGCAGGGAGATATCTGCTTTTGCAAACGAACTCTTCACTTTTCTCTTCAAAATAGCCTACAATGGAGAAAACTCCTTCACCTCCGCTCAACCTAAGACCTGTGATTGGTAAGTTTTAGCTTATAACTTACTAACCGAGCTCGTATTGTGTGAAAATAATGAAGGGTAATGAGGTATTAAGGCGAGACACTGCAGGTGAATAAGAGTAGTAATAATAGACCCTTTTGCTGCTTACATCATCGGTGACATCATCTGGAGGCAGGAAGTGACCAAGAGAAATAAGATTGAACTAAAACTAGCAATTAAAAGTGTAAGACTACAACTAAAAATGTGGTCCTGTTGTGTCTTTATGTGTAAGAGCAAGAGGAATGACATTTGAGACGATAAAATAAGGTTTTATCTGATATTTCCAACAATAGTTAGACATTTGTTTATCGTTAGTTACAATGGAAATACATAGGAATTCACTCTCGAAATACATAGGAATCTAGCTTCCCGCTTCTGGTAAGCTACTATCCAGCCACAGCTGCCCAGGGGTAGACTGACAGAAGCGAGGCTGCTTCGACTAACACCACACATTCACTCTCTCACTACATTCACACAGGCAAGACGGGTCAAAGTGTCTTGCCCAAGGACACAAGGGCCGTGTGTGTTCAAAACTCAATCAATCAGGCTAGGAATTAATATTTAAAAAATCCAAACAAACTTTGTTTGTTAAAAATTTGGAGTCTGTAGCTGAGAAAAATGCATTTTGAGAAAATGGTCATTGATGTTACAATTTCACATAATTTGTTCTATGGATAAACATTGTATCAGTGCAATAATTAGACACCTTATTGTGAATATTAGGCCATTTACTCTATGTGTTAATGTCAAGAGAGCAAACTGGCCCTAAACCTGAAAATTGAAAAAGTGTCCAGTGTCTCCCCAAAAGGATGAGGCAAATTAACTAACCTTCTAGACCTACACACTATCACTTTGGCCAATATTAGATTTACTGCCTGTAAATATCCAAGACAATTTTGGAAAAAGAGAAAGTCGCTACAATCTGAAAGGAACAGACATCTTTACAAAAGCCAGGACCTCCGTACCAAAGTATTGGAGTCAAGAACTATCATGGCCTTCAAGAAACACATCGGAACTGCTGTAATAAAGAAGTATGAAAACACAAATTTGATGGTTTTGTGGTGTACATATTATGGGGTGTCTCTCACCCAGCAGCCTTTGGGGTTTTAGGGGCGTGTCTAGCCCTTTAAGGCTATGTGTTCCCTGTTGTTCGGGCATTCTGTTGTTGGCTCGAGAGAATAAAGTTGACTCGCCTTAATAGCTTGTGCCTCGTTTCTTCTCCGCCACAGTTTCATATTTTGCATAATTATAAACACTGTCACTTTTGAATGAAATGCATAAATTAAATTGAAATTTTTAAGAAGTAAGAAGGAACGACAAGGTGATTGTGTGTATTGTTTCAGGTGTAGTGTCTCAAGAGTTTGACCAAGCAACTACTAAGAGACAGAGCTACATTGCAGCTTCATACGTCAAGTTCCTGGAAGCAGCTGGGGCCCGGGTCGCTCCAATCCTGTGAGAAAATATTGTTGTGTGACATAATTTATGGGTGATTTCATATTTTACTGTAATAGAAACCAATCCTTTGCAGCATCAACAAGACAGAGGCTGAATACAAGGCCCTGTTTGAGTCCATCAATGGGTAATTATTGGGAAAAAAAGCACAACAATGAAAGTTTTTTCTTATTTCTTGTTGTTTAATCCCATTTGAATCCACAGTGTACTTTTTCCCGGTGGCAATGCAGACATCTTCTCCAGTTCAACATCTGGCTATGGAGGGGCTACAAAATTGCTATTTCAGTTTGCTAGAGAGGTAAGGGGCTTATATTGGCTTGGTTCATGTTCTTGAAATTCGGGTATATCAATCAAAATTTCAGTTATTTTGACTAGTTAAGATTCATTTGGGTTTGACCTACATTATTTTAGTTGTTCTGAGGCATTTCTGGCTTGTTTCAAAGCATTGCATCTTAATTCAGATGGATTAGTTTGCCAATGGTGTAAGAACATTGGTCTTGTCCTATTGGCAACATTACCATTATTATTTCAGATAGGATTGCTTTAAAAACCAGTCTGAAATGTCAAACAGGAAGTTAGTGATCCACCCGCAGAGGGGGTCGGGCATGTTGAGCTGGTAAAGCTTGTCCTGGAGAAGTCCTGGGAGGATGGTGTTGAATGCAGAGCTGAAGTCCACGAACAGGTTCCTGGCGTAGGTTCCCGGGGGTCCAGATGCTGCAGGGTGAAGTGGAGGGCCAGGTTGATTGCGTCATCCACAGACCTGTTGGCTCTGGAGGCGAACTGCAGCGGGTCCAGGAGGGGGCGGTGATGGACTCGAGGTGGGGCAGGACCAGGGGCCTCATTTATAACGAGCTGCGTAGATGTTTTGCTGAGCAAGAGCGTCCGCTTAGTGGCCACATTTGGCGCACGCCATAGAAAAGTGGGATTCATAAAGCCCTGCTGAGCACGTCTCCAAGCAATATGTGCTTTATACAGTAGATCTCACCTGCTGAAGGAATCTGCGCACGTGCCTCACGCCGCGCCCTGGCCACGCCCCCATTTCACCATAAAGGGTCAATGCAAAGTGGCTCATAATGAGATTTGACTATTTTTTTTCACTAATGAGTGGGCTTTACCGAGAAACGTGGAGCGCACGAGGGAGGGAGACGGAAATCAGGAAGGGGAGAAAAAAAAGAGAGGAGGGAGGGGAGAGAGAGATGTGTGCATCTACGTAGTCTATTGATGGGATTTGAACAATACAAATGATAAACTGCTTGTCTTTAGCAGTAGGCTGACTAAAACTCTGTTTCGTTTAGGCAATATTCATTCAACCCTGAGTCCATCTGTTCCATTTGCTGAAACTGAGCGAGTTTATCCTTAAGTTAAAGCTGAAGGTGTAGCGCTGTGTCAAACTGATGAGAGGAAAAGGCCATGATGAGGTTTCCCAGTCGCGTGATGAAATGTAGAGGTCGGTGTTATGGGGGGCGCAGGGACCGGCCCATCGCGAGAAGCTCCGTGCACGGCTGGAGCCGCGTGCACGGCTAGAGCCGCGTGCACGGTTAGAGCCGCGTGCACGCCGCGCGCACTTTACAGGTGCACTATATGTCAGGCCTAAAATTCATAAATCCCTCACAAATTGCAGTCTCTACTTTTGAGTTCACAACAACTCTAACATCCACGTCCTGTCCACTTCCTGCTCAAATAAGGAAATGCGGATTTAACAATTTGTCTTATTTTTCACGATAACGTCTGTTGTATTTCAATTAAAAAGGGATGAAATATTTCCTGGTTCTGTCTCTGCTTCTCTCTGTCTCCAGAGTGTGGAGCCTTTTCGCTGACTTTGTGCTTGTGCAGACTTTGCTTAAGACTTAAGCCATGGTCAGAGCTGCCGTAGGGATAAGCAAAGTCTGACACCTAGTAGGGCTTTTATAAATACCACTTATGGCGCAGAGGTGCCTTACGGCGTGCTTACGGCTTAAGCAAGCTTTATAAATGAGGCCCCAGGTGTTAAAAAGACTTTGTGACCAAAGACGTCAGTGTCACCGGCCTGATAGGTCTGAGAAACGTGTGGGGCTGGAGGACGGCCAAAGCGGCAGTAGTGCGTTTTTAGATCCTGCGTGAGAGACAAACCGTTCTGGGCCTGAGGGGCTCGGGGCTTACAAGAGGTTAAAGCCCTTAAGCCCCTCCATACCGTGGCAGGATCTTTCGCGGTCATTTGGTCCTGAAGGCGTGTGGAAAGCCCTCGTTTAGCATTCTCCATCTCCCTGCTAAACCCGTATTTGGCCTCTCTGTAGCTGCCCCTGTCTCCGCTTTTACTCGCAACACCTGAAGTACATGTTTGTGCACTACTGTGGGCCCCCTGGTGTTAGTCTAGGCTGGGCCGACCCTGTGGCTCCTCTAGACTCTAATTGCAGAGATCAGCAAAGGGAGGGACTAGGGAGCAAAAAATATAATGAGTTTACATAAAAAGTCAGGCCCAGGTGGTCACATTCTATAAAATTTGTAATACATTTAGACTTATATAGACTACCACTTTAAAGTTTGTGATATTTTTTTACTGCACTATCACCGGGCTTAACATCTCCAATATGAAAACAACTGAAAGCCAAACTTCTTAGCTGTCCATAGCTTTAAAATGTATGTATACTAAGTTTATATGTGAAATCGTGTGTCGTTTCAGGCTAATGACCGAGGCGACTACTTCCCAGTGTGGGGAACCTGTCTTGGATTTCAACAATTGGCCTATTTAGTCACAGATAAGAAGGATGTACTTGCAAATGTAATCGCCCGGGATGTGGGATTACCCCTGGACTTTACTGAAGGTTAGACTCTTTCATATTATATTATTTCATTCTCTGCATTGTGCCTTATGCAGCCGACTTGGTTGCGTTCACGTCATAGGATTGCACTTCAGCAGGTGCCAGTACAACTCTATGGGAGAGAAACAGTTTTTGAAAGAAGTTGCCAAAAAGAAAATTGACAAACTTGATTGTTATTTGATAGCACTTGGATTCACAAACCTGGCAGATTATTCTTCTGGCTGAGAGTCCTTTCTACTGGCCAGCATCACTCACATGTTTTGAATATTGTCACCACTTTTGGACACCTTTATGAGAAAATAATTAGACCTTTCAGACCGTTTCATGTGGATTAGACTCGGAATGTAAGACTAGAAATAAGCTCCCCCCCTTAATTTTTAACTCTAGGCTCTTTACATCAGGAGCATGTTAACGCAACCTCTTCAGAAATACTTTTTTATCAGCATTTTGTTATCAACAGAAGCAACTGGGAGCAGGATGTTCAGAGGTTTTCCAGACGATGTGCTACTCTCTCTGGCCACCGAGCCACTGACCACCAACCTCCACGACTACAGTGTGACGATGCAGGTCATTTCCTTTTCAGATTTTTGTTTGTTTTATAGATTAAAGCTATCATATCACACTTCTTCTGCAGACCTATGAGGAGCTTGAGAGCCTGAACACCTTTTATCGAGTCCTCAGCACAAATACTTACAAAGGGAACTCATTCATCTCAACAATGGAAGGTGTGTTCATCAGGCTGTCACATCGATTCATGAACGAATGAGTCAACGCACGGATGAATACATGTTTTGTCTCGACAGCCTACAAATATCCTTTTTACGGAGTGCAGTGGCATCCGGAGAAGAACCAGTTCGAGTGGTCCAAATCCTACATCCCACACTCTCCGTCGGCGATCAAAGCCATGTTCTACTTCGCAGACTTCTTCGTCAATGAAGGTACCAAGTATTTTTAGTCTCACACACCTTTGAGCTTATGTAATATTAGAATAATAGAAAAATACATTGATTTCACACTGATACACTGAGGGATTTTGCCTTTCTTTTGTACTTGTTCTTGTGTAATGATTAGATTATTTTTTATTTTGTAGTGACATGTTGTTTTTTTTATTGCAGCAAGGAAGAACGTCCACCATTTTAACAGTAAAGAAGAGGAGAGGAAAGCCCTGATTTATAGCTGGACTCCCACTCGCACCGACACGTTGACCAACTTTGAACAGACATACTACTTTTAACGACTGCCATAGGAGCTTTTATTCAATTATTAAATGGCTTGAACTTAAAATATTTGTCTTGTTTTGAGTGTTGGCCAATTCAGATTGATTTTGTTAGAAGGTCTTTTTTAAATCTAAACTTCCATCCATCCATCCATCTTCTGCTTTTCCGTTGCTCTGTCGTGAGGGCAGCAGTCTAAGCTACCCGGATCACTCTGCTCCAGTCCCTTATGGCTCCTCCTGCAAGAGTACCTTATGGCTCCTCCTGCAGGTGGTGGGTCCACGGCTGCATGGCCCCACGACGCTCCTTCACCGCGGGGCGACATAACTATAGCCTTGATGGTCCCTCTTCATAAGGGGCTTCTGAACCACTCTTGGTCTGACCCGTCACATAGCAGTGTTTCCCAACCAGGGGTACGGGGATCCTTGGGGGTACACGAGAGCTTAGAAGGGGGTACTTGGACTAATTTCAGAAACAAAATAAGGTAAAGCTTGATTATTGTGTTCAAAGAAAAGCTATTTAAAACATTTAACTGTAAAAAATGAGAGTTTGAGAATATTTAGGAGCTTTTTACTGATAAATAAGAGTTTTAGTCATTCACTCTCTAACTAATCATCAAAACCATCGAGGCAGGGGTACTTGGACTATTAACCTCTTAAGCCCGTGGCAGTTTTTTCCGAATTTGGTATACATATCCTCTGAAAGGCTTTAACAGCTTGTAAAATGTATAAAATGTTCATATTGCTCTCATATGATATGAATGTCTGTGGGGATACTGTAGATGTGAACATTTTCAAGAAAATCATAGTGGACCTGAGTAACTGAGGTTGAAAGACAGAAAATATGAATTCTGCCTAAAAAAAAACACACATTTTAGCAGGTCAGCAGCTTACATTGTATAGAAGCAAATAAACATCAAAAAATAGTAACTACAGATAATTATTGACTTTTTACCAACTGTTTATCTCTGTGACAATAAGTAATTGAAAAGTTATTGAGGTTTTGATTTAAAATAGTCTCGGCGGAATCCCATTATAACAAATAGGGCACAATTTGGCACTTTTTGGCCAAAAAAAAATCCTATTTATACACTGCAAAAAGAGATATATTGATAAGTAAAATTTGCTTGAATTCAGAATATTTGATGTTATTCTGAGTAATTTTGACTTGCCAAGTAAAATTATCTGCCAATGGAATAAGTATTTTTGCACTTATAATAAGAAAAAGCATATCATTTGAAGTCAACTTTGATTTATTATCTAATTTTAAGTGCAGGAAGTCACTTTTTTTCTTAATTGAAGTGCTAAAATACTTGTTCCATTGGCAGATTATCTAACTTTACAAGTCAAAATTACTAAGAATAACATCAAATATTCTGAATTCAAGCTAATTTTTTACTGTATACTATAATACACTTTTTTTTGTGAGCACATTTTTTAAAACAAAGGATTGTCTCTATAAGTGGCATGTCCCCAAAAATGGGGACCCTCGGGGAGGTTAAAAAAAAAGGGGCCCAAGGGGAACGCAAGACAAAAAAGGTTGGGAACCACTGACCTATAGGACCTGTTGGAGCATAATGCCCCAGACAACATAGCGCCTAAGATCATTCGGGTGCTCGAACCCTCCACCATGATAAGGTGCTGGTTCGTGAAGGGGCAACAATAGCCTTTCTTTCTTGAGTGGTGACTGTCATCTAGTGTCCATAAAAATGCAGGTGAAGCACCCAGAATTTAAAAAGATAAGCTGATCAGTGTTACAGTAATATCCTCCTTCCCTTGTAGATTTTGTTGATATACAGTATTAGTTTTTAAGATTTGTTTAGAGGGGATTTTGTCTAGTTTTTAAACAAACTTATTAGTGGATGAATGCAAAGAATCTAATTTTGCATTGTTTTTTGGGTTCAAAATTCAGTAACTCAGGCTAGGAATTAAAAATTGAAAAATCGCTCTGAGCAAATCTTCAGAATATAATTAAGTACAATACTGTAAAGTTTGGAGTCTGTAGGAGCTATTAAAGTGGAGATGTGAGAAAAATGCATTTTGAGAAAATAGTCATTGAAGTTACAATTTCCCATCTAGTTCTGTGGAGAAACATTGATTCAGGGTGATAATTACATTCCTTATTGTAAACATTTGGTGCAGTCTCTCCCCTAATTCTGAGGACAATAGTCAGGGCCGGCTCAACGATTCACGGGGCCCTGAGCGGCATTATGTCACAGGGCCATCGCAATTTCAGTTTCATTTTGGACAAATATATATTCCAATAAATTAGATAAAGTTCTAAAGTAAATTCCCCATACTTCATCTTCCTGGCAATGTGTAAAAGAACATAGACCACACTGAAAAACAATCTAGAAATGAGTAAAAAATGTTGTTAACATTTGTATTTACACTGGATTTCAGTAACTAATTCAAAAAAATCTGTACGTTTTCTTTTTTTTTAATTATCTCATCATACTCAAAATTTTATGAAAACAATATTAATTTACTTAATAAGAATGATGCTTTTCTGATTTAAGTGTAAAGAAAAACCCACTGTCAAATGTCTTAAAATTAATTACTCAAACCAAGGGCAAATATGTATTAGCTGAAGAATATTGTACGTAATTCCACATTTCTTTTGCAGTAGTTATTTTGAGGAGATATTCAACATTTAGAGGCACAAAACACCTGTAGTACTAAGTTGTACACCAGGGGTAGGCAACTTCAGGCCCAGGGGCAAAATGCAGCCATCCGGCCCCCAAGATCATTATTGTAAATCCTACTAAAGTCAGCAACCAAATACCTGCTATATACTATATATACAGTGTATACTATTGACATTTGGAGAAAGTGGTGCTTTATTTCGGGCTTCAATTGGAGGTTCGGCCCTTGGTGTTTCGACAATGCAGAAAATCGTCTGTCTATCAAGTAAACTTGCCTACCTCTGTTGTACACTATTGGAGGCCCCCTGGTGGTCTCGGGGCCCTATGCAGCTGCATAGTCTGCTTATTAGGGTGGGCCAGCCCTGACACTAATGGTGTGCCTCATTGAGCTAAATTTGTTAGCTGCTGAGAAGGTGACTGGCTGTAAACTTCCATCTCTCCAGGACCTGTATGTCTCCAGGACCCGGGGGCGTGCAGGTCGGATTACAGCTGACCCTTCCCACCCTGGTCATAAACCGTTTAACCCTCTCCCCTCAGGGAGGAGGCTACGGTCCATCCAGACAGCTAAAACAGCTGCTTTACCTCCGCTATTAGGCTCATGAACACTCAATAACATTCAATAACTCTCTATCAGAGCCATGAACACTTAATAACTCTGTATAAGTCTAATGTAAACTGAATAACCTGGTCCATTTGCACTGCTCTATCTGCACTATGTGGTATGTCCACACTCACATTTGCTGCTAATCTGTAATTCACCATTTACCATTTATGCTGCTGTCTAGTATTGTGTTAAATTACTATTTTATTAGATTTTTCCATTTTATTCTATTTTTTATGCATGCCTTAGTTCTATAATGTTTTATACCCTTTTTCCATAGTTTATTATTTATCTTTATTACAAGTTTATGTTTCATGTTGCACGAGAACACCAAATAAATTTGCTAGTCTGTGAAACCTTCATTGACAATGGCACTAAATTCTATTCTGATTGTGATTGTGATTGGAAAAGAACATTAGAAATTCCTCTTTTTTTTGACACGCATATACTGCCAAGCCAAGTATAAAGACAACAAAACCCCATGACAAACGTTTCAGGATTTATTCAAACCTGATGGAACAGCAGGTCGATGTGATGATGCTGATGGTTGAGCCACTGGTGCAAATTAACACACAGAACTTTTGCTTCTCAGTTATTTAGTAGTCAACTTATACTAGAATACAGTTCAGGGTCATGATGTCACATAAGCATGATGGGATTCGCAGCAGATATTCTCCTTAATAAACTAATGGAGGTTTTAAAAGGTAAAATACTGGAGTTATCGTTCACATAAAAGCATATGGATACTACAGTGTGTTAGATCAGATTCACCAGTAGTGACTCGAGTGATTCCACAACACTTTTCTCCACTTTTTATGTAAATATGTGCTAGTACCCACAATCATGGCGGATTTCCTTGACAGTGAATCTGTAACAGTCCATCCTGAATCCTATAGCACAGACATTTGAGTGGAGTTAAGTCTGTTTTGAAGAATAGCTGGGACTTAAAGAGAGGAGAACTCTTGTGTACTGTTGGTGTTTACGTTGTAAGTTAACACTGGTGCAGCAGGATCTAAGAGGAGGCTGAGATCACGTCACAAAACCAGTCCTACTTCCTCTAAGGATTTCTTGTTTGTACAAGCTGTGCATTACTACACTCCTCTAACCGCAATGGAGGACACAACATCACCTCAGCTCAACCAAAGACCTATTATTGGTAAGTACCTAAGTGTCTGGGTGATATTGTTGACTCGTGTGTGTGTGTGTTTTGGATTAACAAATGTGTTACAATAAAGGTAGTTCATAAGTTTGCATGAACTTGACAAAACTACAAAAGAACAATTGTAGGCTACTGTATCTTCAAAAACTGATAGTTCCAGGACAAGTCATTCAGCTTTTAATCCTATACATTGAGCTATTGTGAATGAGAAATAAATGAGTGAATAATGAGGTGAATTTCTTTTGTAGGTGTGGTGGCTCAAGAGTTTTACAAGCCCACTCCTGAAAGACAAACCTACATCGTCGCTGCGTACGTCAAGTATCTGGAAGCGGCAGGGGCTCGGGTCGTTCCAATCCTGTGAGGAAATCTTATTTAATAGATACTACACTTTACACCAAACTCTTAAGCCACCACTGGGCATGGGGTTATAAAAATGAGTCTGCAAAAGATATACAGTACACTGAAAAAAGTGATATCTGGGAAGAAAAAGCATGTCATTTCAAGTAGATTTAGATTCATTATCCAATTTTAAGAGCAAGAAGTTAATTCAGATAATTTTACTTTGCAAGTCAAAATGACTCATACTAAGGTAAAACGTTCTGAATTCAAGCAAATTTAACTTATCAAGATATCACTTTTTGCCGTGTAAGTGTATTGGACGGTAATTTTAGTAATTATGACTTGCCAAGAGACA
>OMNZ01059040.1:0-10021 GCA_900303255.1 Lesueurigobius sanzi | reverse complement strand
ATGATAATATACAAGAATCAGAATATAGAATTAATAAATAAGACTAAAATCAATAAATAGCAGAAAAATAAATAAATAAATAAATAAATAAATAAATAAATAAATAAATAAATAAATAAATAAATAAATAAATAAAAATAAGATAATAGAACAATAAATATGTCTAAAATGAATAAATATTAATTAAAAGCTAAACTAAAAAGGTGGGTCTTGAGCCTGCTCTTAAAAACATGAACGTTCTCTGCGGCCCTGAGCTCCTCCGGCAGGCCGTTCCAAAGGCGAGGGCCAGTGTACTGGAAAGACGCCTCGCCGTGAGTATGTGTCCTGACTTTGGGAATGACTAAGAGCTGTTGGAGGAGCGCAGGGGGCCACGACGGTTCATAGCAGTAAAAGCAGATGTGAGAGATAAGAAGGGCCAAGACCATTAAGACACTTAAAAACCATTAGAAGAATCTTAAAATCGATCCTGAAACACACGGGGAGCCAATGCAGTGATTCTAAAACCGGTGTAATATGCTCCCGCCTCCTGGTCTTCGTCAGGAGACGTGCTGCCGAGTTTTGTAAAAGTTGTAAACCTGAAATACTCTTTTTGGGAAGACCAGAAAGCAGGGCATTGCAATAGTCCATACGATTGGTGATAAAAGCATGCATCACTGTCCCCGTGTTGGCCAGAGAGAGCATGGGGCGGACTCTGGCTATGTTCTTTATATATTTAATTATCTTATATCTTAACATACCTTTATTATTATTAATTGTTCTTTAGTTAATTGATTCATTATTCATCATTTATTTATAGTACTTGTAAATGATAAAACGCCTGTAACCTCATAACAATTGACCTATTACATTGCCACTCCAGACAAAGAAGTGACTTGGGGACACAGCCCTGTATTTTGCGGACCATTGCTCTAAACCAGTGTTTTATTCACAGGTCAACTTTTAACATTCCAGTGAAAAGTTTCTGCATGTTTGAACTGAAATGGATGCAGCTGAGGTATATTAGGCGGGCTCAGAGCAGACTGAGATGGCATCAGAGCCAGGAGTCCTGCAGCACAGCACACTGGGAGGAATATCAAATGAGATGGAGAGCCAGCTCAATGCGATGTTATCAAAAGCAAACAGCCGCTCTCAGGGACTGCTGGGTGTGAAGCAGGGGAAGATACGGGCTGCAAGTTTTATTAGGCCTGCTTTAGACCCTCTTAACCTCAGGTGACAAAGCCCCCACAGCATATGAGAAAGCTCCAGCAGTCAAGCCTGTGAACACAAAACAGTGACAGGGGTATTCAGGTTACAGCTAGCAAAGCAACTATGTCTGGCGATTGGCTAAAAGTGGCCCCAAAATGGAGCCAGGCTTTAATGTTCTTGTCTGCAGTGGATAAATAAGAACCGTGGTAGACTGCTTCATTGAAAGACTCTCAGGTTAGCCTGCCAGGTAGCTCAGCGCTAATATTGGTGCCGGCGAGGAGCTGTCAGGATTTATTAGTCAGAATGACTGGTACTGCGCCAGCAGGTGTCAGCGCTGGCAGAGGCAGAGCGAATACATCACGTATAGACTGAAAGGATGAGCTGACAGCAGGACCGTACTAAGGAATAACCCTTTCTTCAACCTTTTACCAACAGAAGAACAAGTAATTAACAGGTCTGATCCTTAAAAGACTTGCAGCTATAGGTATTTAATATTTCAACAAAGAAAGCTGCCATTCTATTTTTATTCAGTTTTGGAAGACACATTCATACATTTTGAGCATAAATACAGTCCATATTGTTACTCAAAAACACACTGCAGCACCATTCATTTCCATGTGTGCACTGTGCCCTCTAAGTTGCAGACTGGCCTTCAGAAGTTAACTTAATTGTTTACAGATGCTCTTCTTTGAATACTTTAACATGCTGCTCTGAGAAGGGAGGGAGTCTCCTCTGTTGCTAAGCAACAGGCACATCCTAACGACCATGTCAAAGAACACACAGCTGAGCAGCTAATGAGCAGACAAAAGACCTAACTTCTGTGTCTGACGCGGTAGACTCTGAACTCTGTGGTCAGTCTAAGAAGAAGCTTGTAATTATGTACATGTGTGGCAGTGATAGTGACTGTAGCCTTCATTCACAGCAAAGTCTTTCAGTTAAATGTCTCCATCTAGTGACAAGCCCCCGAGGCCAGGTCTGCAGACATTGAGAGACATAGCAGCAGGTGTCACGCATTGGGTCCTCTGCCACATCACAGGACCATATACAGCAGCTCTACTCTAACCTGAGGGAGGGAGGAGAGAGCAGTGCTAGGCAGACGTATCTGATTAGAGATGTCCTTGTGTTTCTAATCAGACTCAAACAAATGTGGAAGGAAGGGCTTGATTGTTTATTGTTAGAACATGATTCCTGAGGCTATGTGGAAAAATTACTGAGTGCGTCACACTGTGAAACTGTGAAGGTCTCTGGGTTGTAATGATTTTTTTTAGATTCGTGCCCCTGGGCCTTTTCATTTTGTGTTTTGGCAGGTAATGTTCATTAAAACATGAGTCAGAAGCACATACATAACAGTAACTCAACATAACTGCAATTCTATGAGTATATTGTTTCTTCCACACACCTGAGAGATTAAAGAACTGTTCCAATCATGCCAGAATGCTAGGACATGAGGAGGTATAAGCCTCCTCTCTCAGCACTTGTCGCCTTTTGAAATCAGCCACAAGAGACGGGGATGGGCCTGCAGGTAGAGAGTGGGGCACATACAGTACTTCAGTTATGTGGCACGACTGTTATCTCTATGTCATTTATGCTACAAACTAACCAGGCAAGAGATTGAATTGAAATATCAGTGCTGAAAGGCTCTGGTTTAGATTCTTTGGGAAGAGGCCAGACTATTGGGGGAATCTTTGTTGCTGATTGTTTTAGCCAATCACAGCTAGTTGCCTAATGTAGCTAAATAACAGAGGACTAAAGTTTTTGTATGTTTCTCATTCAACAGGTCAATGAGGATGACCAGGGTGCTACTGGGAAGAGAGTCTCCTGTCCCTGAACCCCACAAACAACTGATCTGACTGCATGAACCAGTCATGCTGCTCAGGTAGCGGAGCAAAGTGCAAAAGGTGGCAGTATTTGGTCTCAAAAGGGAGAAAGGTCTCGTCGCTGAGAAGGGCAATGACTCCCACTGGCACCAGAGGCCAGGGCTCACCTGCTGTGATGCTTTCAATGCAGCATCCAGATGCTCAACCAAGGTGTGGATGTCCAAACCAAACAGTGACGAAGAAGAAGTTGACAGCATATATGCGTCACTTTTCTAGGTGTGTTCAAAGCAGATTACTGTTCATTCCTCAAACCTTTATTTAACCAGAAATACAAAGCTCATTGAGATTAAAAATCTCGTTTACAAGAGTGTCCGAGCTAAGAGGCAGCAACACAGCCACTGTGAAGAACTTTTGCTTATTTCTCTGGTTAGCCTTTAGTTGTAGCCATCACAGACTTAATGTGTCATCCCCCGCTCCCCGTTGTTCATTTGCAAAATACAGAAGTTCCACGGCTTTCTGACATGTACAAATTAGTCCAGGGGAATAGCAGTCTACAAAAGCCACAGATAAAACATGTGCACTATAAAAGGGTTGAGAGAGTGGCCCCCATGTCCGACAGGTTTGCTCATTGGTGCAGATTTACTGCATGGGGCAGTTTTGTTTTTTGCATTTCCAGCATGCTTCGTTGTGACGGGTCTCACATATTAGACAGACCTGGTTTGGCTGAAGTCCGCTACATGCTCACACCAACGAGTCAGGGGTTTATTCAGTCCTCGCTCCGTCAGTTTAGCAGGAGGAAAAGTAGCACGCTGTTCTGTTTACACCCCGCCTCTCTCTGAAAGCTGTGCTTCACTGATATATAAATGATATGGATACGTGCACTGATAAAGTTAATCAGTTCAATAGCACCTAAAAATGTTCCAGTAAGTCGATATAATAATTATCACGACAGGCCTAGTGGAAGCAACTGGTTGATGCCTGTCCGGGGGAGGAGGGGGCAAGCGAAGACATCCAGACACCTCGCTCAATCTGTGTAATCTCGGACTTCCAAAACCAACCATGCACCGTACGATACATCCAGCATCCCAGTAAACGGTGTCTGACCACGAACGGATGGATCCATTCAAAGTACATGGGCACCACAGACGGACACAGCGCCACCGTGCAAGGCCTAAAACACTAGCCCCTCCATAAAATCAACTACCAGAGCAGCTGGATGTGACAGGGAAAAGGCATGGCCATGCACTCTGCAGGAGAGGAAAAGAGCACCGAATCAGGGACAGGTGTTGGCCCAATATCATCTTGTATGTAGTTTCAGAATACTTGCTTAAAATGTGTTTTGTAATGTATTTGTGGCAGTTTGAGCGGTAATGTTTGCAGTTTTAATATTATCAAAAGAAAAATAGCCAAACAACGCCAACTGGAGATGCCAGCACCAATAAGTAAAGCACGTAGGTTTGTTGTTGATAAATATAATTTTATAGAGGCCATGCTATGTTATAAAGAATGTTTTTTTTTAAATCCCATTTTTATTTTTCACAGTCCATGTTTGGAGGGATCATAGGCCACCACAGTCCTGTTCCCAGTAGTAGCGGTGCTGCATACACATGTTCCACGCAGTTCCATCGGTGAAGGGGGAGACAACAGGAAACAAAAAAGAAAAAAAGGCAGGCGGCGACAACAGTATTCTACCTGATATGAGGCGCGACGAGGATCAAGAACCACCACTACAGGGACTGGATGTATGAGAAGTCAGAGGTCGACCAATACACAGGTGCTACAATTTATTGGGTGACGACTGGTGCGCACAGCCAATCATAATCAATGCTACAAGTGGTAGTGCCCTCCTGCAGGTATAGTGCCACATATTCAATCACTTTGTCCAATAAGGGTACTGTATTCTGAATACTTTTCCATTGAGTTGCAAACTGTGAATGAATACAGCGGCAGCATATGATATATGATATGATGAAAAATATATATGTACATTTGTTACACACTGTTATGAGCTTATTTACCACTAATGAGAAAATGAAAAAGCACTAATGTTGTGCAATATGAAGCTAAAATGTAATGATTGGTATTCTAATAATAATAATAATGCATCGGTTTTATATAGCGCTTTTCTGGACACTCAAAGATGCTTTACATGGCATTATTCATTCACTCCATACTCAGTGGTGGTAAGCTACTATTGTAGCCACCGCTGCCCAGAGCTATTCCTGACAGAAGCGAGGCTGCCAATTTGCGGCATCACCAACCAATCACGCTCACACTACATTCATACGGGCTGTGGGTGAAGTGTCTTGCCCAAGGACACAACGACAGTCTGCAGCTGCAGGAGCCGGGATTCAAACCCCCGACCTTCCGATCATGAGACGACCCGCTCTACCATGCGCGTGTGATCCCGAGGAACATGCTTTTTTATATTCAACAGTGATGGAAAGGCAAAAGGCGATGCAAATACACTTTGCTATGAGTCGCCCATATGCGTATTTATGCAGCACCACAGCCGACACATAGAGGGGGGTCATGAAATGTTTCCTTCTTCCCAAGGGGGGCGTCACAGAAAATAATTGAGAAACACTGCGTTAACGGATGAAGAAGGATGGAAAATACAATTTTGAAAACAATAATACAATTTTAATGGCTGTTATATATTGTATTTTACATTTGTGTATTTCATCATAACATAATATACCATTATACTGTATATCCTTTTTGGTCTTGGTGCTCATTGAATGCTACCAGAGCTATGCGGTCTGTGACTTTCAGCTCTGCCTATTGATCTCCTATCACTGTTATTATTTCCGTGGATTGCTTACAACCCACCGTGCAAACATTGATTTGGAAAAGAAACTGAATGTCGGAAAATGGTTAAAACTATACAGGAGTCAAATCAAATATTGATCACATGCTGCATTTGTGAACGTGAGTCTAAACATAAATGAATGTGTTCAGCGGGTATTACTAGCCAGATTTCGATGGGATGGGAGCAGAGCCGACACACATTACTCAGTACGTGAAAAGAGGCAGCTTTACTGAAGCATGTATGAGACTAGGAGTATTGTTTCTTCAAAATAAAATTAAGCAGGTGATGTAAATGTACCCGATTACTATCTATCTCTGAAAACAGGTCATCTTTGCATGTAGTGGCCTTTCAGTAGTGGAGGAGCCGGCACACAGACCCCAAACTGCAGGCCTTTCTTTTCACAGAGTACAAAGTGATATGCACAATACTCATGGATGTATAAATATACAGTAGTATCCAAAGAAATGTGGTGCCATTTAAGCCGCGCCAGCATTTCAACCCTGCCACAAGAGAAGACACCGTTACAAGAGCATGCTTCAGAGACTGGAGATGTGTAGGCAATAGTTGTTCCAAACAAAGCTTTAATGAACATTTAAAGCTCAAGAAAATAAATGGGACATATTGCATCAAGTGACAAAGGAGCAAAATATGCCTTTTTCTGAATGTAGTGGTGTGGGGTAAAGCCTCCCGGCAGTAGCCATTCGGGAGTAGGTGGCGCACTATAAAAAGAGCCAATTCCACTTTACCTGTGCTCTCACCAGTTGTTTTTCCGTCGTGTTGGGAGTGTCAATGTGAGGCTTAAGGCCGGCAACTTTGCATGCAACTTCCGTGCCTTGTTGGTAAGCACGTCCTGTATAATTTCGGCTTGCTGATGACACCACGGTGGTGGGGCTCATATCAGAGGGGGATGAGACCGCGTACAAGGATGAGGTGAAGCGGCTGACAGCGTGGTGTCAGGACAACAATTTACGCTTCAACACTTGAAAGACCGAGGTCATTATCAACTTCAGGAGGAGGAGAAGCGACCTGGCTCCTCTGCACATTGGAGAAGACTGTGTGGAGAGGGTAACAGACTTCCTTTTCCTTGGAGTCCACATTGAGGAGGACCTGAGCTGGAGCGTTAACACTTCAGAGTTACTGAAAAAAGCTCAACAGAGACTGTATTTCCTGAGGATCCTAAGGAAAAATAACATCTGCCAGAGACTGCTGGTGTCCTTCTATAGGTGCTAATGGTGTCCTTCTATAGGTGCTGCTGGTGTCCTTCTATAGGTGCTGCTGGTGTCCTTCTATAGGTGCTGCTGGTGTCCTTCTATAGGTGCTCGATGGAGAGCATCCTCACATACTGCATGTGTGTGTGGTATAACAGCTGCACGGGGGCTCAGAGGAAAGTGCTTCAGAAGATCATTAACACTGCTCAGAAGATCACTGGCTGCCCTCTCCTCTCTCTGACAGAGCTATACACCTCACGTTGCCTCAAAGAAGGCCCAAACCATCATCAGGCACACCTCACATCCAGGACACTCCCTCTTTCAATTACTACCTTCAAGGAGTAGGCACAGGTCCATTAAGACCAGGACAAATAGATTTAAGAACAGTTTTAATCCAAGTGCAGTTGCCACATAGCCTGGCAAACCAGACTATAGCATGAATTGTATAGTCTGGGGTCGCACCATTGGGAATACTGAAGATTGTGGGTGGAGCCAACAGTTGTCATTCAAACTGCTTCTGCTGTGGTAGGTCAACGCTAGCGTAGGGCAGTGGCAGTACTCTGGGTACCCCTGCCTCGAGGGGTTTGTTGGAGTAGTTCAAAAATGAAAAAAGAAATTCAAATTTATTAGCACCAAGAGCTAAATACTCTCCAACTCTTCATGTTTGCGGTTGAATCAGGGTTTATGCAGCAGCAAGTCAAATGTAATGCTTTTCAATGCTATTTTAATGCCCACACACTATACATTAATGCCTCAAGGCCAACAAAATCTGTATTTAATTTCTTTCGATTTGCAAACATCCCATTAAATAGAGAAATGAGGGCAATTTTTGATCTTGAAATAAAACTAAACAAACAAATATTCAAAAGCAAATTTAACACAACCATCAAAAATACAATTCAGTTTTGTATCCAAAATGATTCCAAGTACCCCCTGCTAAGCTCCCCGTACCCCTGGTTGGGAACCACTGGCATAGGGTGTCACACTTCGTCTCGCTTCCTGGTAGGAGCAGTTTTAACACTGGCTCTCCGTTCTGTTTTGTCTGAATGTATATTGATTTGGTAATGTGTGTATTTTCAGGGTCCTGGCAGCTCCCCCGTGTACCTGTCTATCGCCTGTGGCTTGTCTGTATGTGTCCTGTGTGTTATGACTGTTAAGCCTGTAACCCGCTGTGGCTGTCTGCTGCAAAAGCTGAACTTTGAAACCAAACCTAAGATCTGTGAAGTACAACTGAAGTAACTTAAGCAAATACATTATTGGTACCCTTTTGTAAATCTATTGCCTCTGCCCAGTCTTTTGTTTACTTACCTGTGCAGCCTTTTTGTTAACTTCACTTTTATTTTGGGGGTTCCTCTGGTGTTGTTGGTTTTAATTCTATTAAGTTATATTTATTTAGTGCCCCACCACTCACACTGCCACATGAACAAATTGAAAAAATGTTGCTTTCTTGTGCCAAGCAAGGCATTGCCCTATGTGGACATAGAGCAAAGGAAAACTTTGTTGAGCTGATGGAACTGCAGGGTAAATTACACCACAGTTAAACAGCGGTTTGATTAAACCACTCCGACATTGCAAATAAACTTGATACGGCTGCTACACATGCTTCTGCACTCTCCTTTAGAAAATAAAGGCTGAACCACAACAACCTGAAACACACTGCACACACAGACCAAAAGTAGGACACAGCACTGCTAAATACAAAACACTCTTCTGTCACCGTTTCCACATAAAGTGTAGAAAATGATACAGTCCTCAGAAATGACAACTTGAACACAATTGCAACCGATAAATGAGTTGCAGTGTGAATGATGCGTGGTTGCCTCGCAGAGTATAAATAGGGCAGCATCCCGTTTGTTCGTCCCACCTGACCTCTCCCCCCGTGACTTCACCCGCCGACCAGGAGCTAGCATGGCTGTGAGAGATGTTTAGTGGCATATGGATTGAGAGATTGTCACGAAGAACGAGGAGATGTCACTTTTTCAAGGCTTCGAGCCCAGTGTTCAGAGCATGTGGCGTAGCATGTGATCTCGGTGAGTGGCAAAGAAATCATTTGTAGGCTTCGGTCTTGCGCTGAGCTAATGCTAATTGTTTGTAGCTTCATGGTGGTGCGAGGTCGGCATCACGGCGGTAACCTTTGTGTGCGGGTATTGTGTCTGGATAGCTTCATGATAGGGTGACCAGACGTCCCAGTTTACCCGGGACAGTCCCAGTTTTGAGCCCTCTGTCCCATGTCCCTGTGAATTTATCTGAAACCATTAATTTGTCCCAGTTTGACACCACCTCTGTCCCAGTTGTCCCCGTTTTTCACCAGTGCCATGTCCAAAGCCGCATATTTACTTGATACTTTATGACTTTTGACCAAGACAAAAAATGTGACAAAAAATGCAGAAAGATAAATTACAAAAAAATAAGAAGACACAGGGAAAATGATGAAAAAATTACAAAAAAGGAAGAAAAAATACAAAAGAATGATGAAAAATGGAAAAAAATGACGCGAAAAGACCAAAATTACGAAAAAACAGGAAAAATGATGAAAAAATGCGAGAAAAATTATGGAAAATTACAAAAAAGGAAGAAAAAATACAAAGGAATGATGAAAAATGGGTAAAGAAATGATGAAAAAAAGTAAAATTACAAAAAAACTTGACGAAAAATTACAAAAAACCTACAAAAAAAAGAAAATACAAGAAAAACGTGAGAATAATTATGAAAAAACATGGGGAAAAACGTGAGAAAAATTATGAAAAAACATGGGGAAAAAATGATTTTTGTCCCAGTTTTTAATGTGAAAAATCTGGTCACCCTACTTCATGGGCATGAGTGATCACAGCCACCCCGGTATGAAAGCTTTTTGTAACTGTAAACTGTACTAATATTATTCATTATGGACCTCCTAGGCTGCTGGTCGGCGGGAGAGCCTCCCCTTTCTATTTTGTGCCTGTTCTGTTATAAGTAGGATGTCACGATTCAAAACTTTTGAGTCACGATTATTGTGAGAA
>OMNZ01059039.1:0-15746 GCA_900303255.1 Lesueurigobius sanzi | reverse complement strand
AAATTAATTTACCAATGGGGTCAGAAAATTGGTCTTTGGGCAGTTTTATTTCCCTAATTCAAGTGAGATTACCTTAGAATCAGTAAAAATTGTCATGAAATAAACCAAATAATCTAGATGACAGTAGTAAATATGTCTAATCTAGTCAAAACTGCTCTAAACAAGACTAATATTCTCAAATCGAGTCATTTATCCTGGTGCTTGATTTTAGTTTTGTTGTAGAACCATAAAACAGAACAATAATGATCATTTATTCAATAAAATACTGTTTCTTTTAGTGTTTTATCTTTTATTTGAAACACCTCAGCCCTTTCTTTAGTGCAGTCTCAGATCCACCAGGAAGACACATTTGCTTTCTAACGATAAATATTTTTTCGGTACCAGTTTATTTTTCGAACCTTCATTATTTTTTCGATACCAGACTGGTATTGTTAAATGGTACCCAGCCCTAGATATCAACTTTGATCAGATCAAATGTCATGAATAGGAATTATATTTTGTTTGTAAATGAATTTAGACTCTGTGTTCTTCAGACATGTGGGTTTGCAGAGCTGTACTCCTGGCAGAGAGAGAGAAAGGCAAAGAAAGAGTTTTGTCTTCATGATGGACCCCCATATGCCAATGGAGACCCCCATGTTGGGCATGCACTAAATAAAGTAATAATGTGTAATATAACAATTTTGGATTGTATTGATTTATGTTAAATTGACCTGAAATTACTGGTGTTTACAGATTTTAAAAGATATTCGCAACCGCTTTGAGATGCTGAGGGGTCGGCAGGTTCACTACATTCCTGGTTGGGATTGTCATGGCCTGCCCATTGAGCTGAAGGCTCTTGGAGATCTTGGCACTAGTGGGTTGAGCCCTCTTCAGATCAGACAGAAAGGTACAAACAAAAGCCTAAATATGGCAGGTTTTCTTGATCAGGGTTCTGAGCTTTGTCCTGTACTAAAGATGAGGGCAAGCCTTCCCCACAGTGGCTCAAATTCAAGCCTGTTCAAAAGATAATGTTTTTCCACACAGTCTTTAAAGAAATTACAATAATTTCAAAATAAAAAACAGGCTATTGTGTGCAGTCTTATCTCTTTCAAACACTGGGGCCACATCTGGCTCCCAAATCGCCTGTACACAATGACTGACTACTGTTTTTTCAGCTCGGGAGTTTGCAGAGAAAGCCATCACTCGGCAAAAAGCAGCTTTCCAGCGCTGGGGTGTGATGGCAGACTGGGATCAGTGCTACTTCACTTATGATGGAGCCTATGAGGCCGCTCAACTCAAAGTGTTCCAGGAGATGCACAATAAAGTAAGGGATATGACTTATTTTAACATGACACAAAATATAAAAGTAAAATTGCGTAGGGTATATTCATCAGGTTTTGTTATGCCTCACAGGGTCTGATATATCAGGACTACAAGCCAGTTTTCTGGTCTCCTTCGTCTAGGTAAGGCGTGTTGTAGGGGTGTTCATGATTAACTTCAACGATCAAAAGAAATTCAGCTATATAGAAGAAGGTAGTTGATCATCAGAGATCTAACACAATTAAAGGCAACTTAAGCAGCTGTTTCCTAAAATATGGAAGTCTTTACTTTTTTGATTATGGTTCATTATTATTTCTGGAAAAAGCTGTTGTTTCTATAAAATGTATGGTACAATGAGTTACAGACAGTGGTTAACAGTTAATCCATAATCATTCAATAAAGCGACCTATTAATCGATTTTAAAAATTGACCTAAAGGTGCATTCCCAGCCTGTTGCAAAACCATTCTGGCGTCTGTGCCCAACTGTTAAAACATTTCTTGTTAATGTCCAGGACGGCTTTAGCAGAAGCTGAACTGGAGTATAACCCTGAGCATTTAAGCAGAGCCATTTATGCTACGTTTCCAGTGGCAAATTTACCTCCAAGTATCACCAAAGAAGCAGGTAATCAAATTATCCATCTCATTAGAAGTCACTTTCATGTATGTGTGTAATTTATGTGTTATTCTCTACGTTTGGCAGCTGAGGATAAAGTTTCTGTATTGGTGTGGACGACACAACCGTGGACCATTCCTGCTAACCAGGCGGTTTGCTTCATGCCTAATGCCCAGTAAGCTCAACTAATTGGCTATAGATTGTTTTATTGAATCAAAAGTAACCAAGATGTAATTAACACAGTAGTACATGTCTACATTTCTGTAATCTTTGGGGAAACTGCAGGTATTCTATTGTACGAAGAGCAGATAATAGTGAATTGCTCCTGTTGGCTACTGAGCGCATTGCCAGTGTATCGGCACTTCTCGGCACAGGACTGGAGACCGTTGCCACTTTTATAGGTACATTTTAATCTCACAGATCACTGTGAGATGAGTGTTGTGTCTATTCAAACGGGGCAGTAACGTAACTGTTTTTGCTCAGGCTCCCAACTCGAAGGTGGAATCTGTAAACACCCCACTATCCCATCCAAAGAAGTGCCTCTGCTGCCAGCCAATCACGTGACTATGGCCAAAGGGACAGGACTGGTCCACACAGCCCCAGCTCATGGCATGGAGGACTACAGCGTGGCTTCTCAATTCAAGTTATCTGTGGTATGAGGCAGTTGAAAGGACTATAAGATTTATTTTATTTCTGGAATTTCGTATAAAATGTTGTGCGGCTCTTTAGGAATGTATAGTGGATGAAGACGGCAAGTTCACGGAGCTGGCAGGTCCTGAGCTGCAGAGTCTTTCTGTGATGAGTGAAGGAACCGATAAAGGTAACAAACAAGTGATACTAATTATAATGAGGACAAATACGATAATAAGGCCGTGTTGGTTATATGATTAAGAAAAACAAAAGGATGACTGGTGAGTGGTGCTTAGGGATGTTTATATTTACCTAATGTCAAATGTCTAACTGTATGATTGTGAAATGCAAATCGAAAGCATGTAAACTGCTGAAATAAACAAAGGTAACACACTGGCCTGTTTTATGTATTTGTCCGTCTGTTTCAGTGATCTCATTGCTGAAGGAGTGTGGTGCGCTGGTGAAAGAGGAGCCGTGTGTGCACAGTTATCCGTACGACTGGAGAACTAAGCAGCCAGTGGTGATCAGACCCAGCAAACAGTGGTTTATTAACACTGCATCGCTAAAAGATAAGGCAAAGGTGAGCTGTTGTCTACTTTTGCTGGAAGTGAAAGACTTTTATTTTCTCATTTTCTCTCTCTGGTAGGATGTACTTCAGAAGGTGCGTATCCTGCCAGAGTCGGCCCGCAGCAGCATGTTGGCCATGTTGGACAGGCGGACATATTGGTGCATCTCTCGACAGAGGAGCTGGGGAGTTCCTATCCCTGTGTTCTACCACAAAGACACCGGAGAACCTCTGATCAACAAGTAAACGGCCACATATACAGTACTGTATGTGCCGAGAGACTTGTGTTGCCATGCTCGTAAATGTTTCTTCCTTTTGCAGACACACGGTTCCTCACATAGCAACTCTGTTCAAGGAAAAAGGCAGTGACTGTTGGTGGGAACTTCCTATCGAGACCCTGCTGCCTTCAAATGTCCTAAAGAAAGTCAGTCTATATTTAATTTAACATGTAACACTTTATTTTACTCTGTTCCTTTTTGTCATTCACATCTTCAGCAGGTTCAGAAACCTTTCTGAATTTTTTTAAAGTTATTATTTCTGCTTCATCATAGCAGTCTAAATTTCTTTTCCACTGGTGTAAAACTCTACACTCACTATGAACACTTCCTGAACCCTCTGTATGTTTTCCCAGAGCAAAGTGGGCCCTGTGTCTGACTATGTTCGTGGCGAGGATGTGCTGGACATCTGGTTTGACAGTGGAGCATCGTGGGCCGCTGTTCTGGAGGGTAAACGATTAAATATTATTCATCTTTTCAGTTGATAATCGAGATTATTTTCCCATTCATTTGAAATATAAGGAGAGTTTGGACACAATCTGAATAAGTATCCAACTTGCACGTACTTCGTTGTGTGTCATTTTTAGAGGAGCTGGAGGAAGAGTCTGAGGAGGCCGAGTCACGCCTCCGCTGGCTCCCCGCTCCGCTGCGTAAACCTTTGACCACAGGTTCAATCAAACCAAGCTAATCACAAATGTCTTTCCTTTTCCCTCGCACTCTTCGGTTGCACTCAGGCCTCCCTTATTTTATGTGCTGATGCTTAATGAACTTGGCAATGAGACAAAAGTGAAGTAAGGGAACACCACTGTATAACACGTCTTTGTTTTCCTTTACGTGCATGCTGCAGGTGCTTTGGACAACAGGATAGATCTTTCTCTTTCATTAATGGCTCAACTTCACAACTATACTTTGCCCAGTTGCTATTTATTTATGAAGACATGATGTGCTGCACAATCTCTGCTGTTCGCTACAACTATTGCCCTATTCGGCTGTGTTGGAAAAAATACTATTATGTATTTTTGACCTGTTACTAACGGCTTATGCCCTTTTACTTTCCGGGACTTCTCTAACAACCTCCTTCATTTTCAAACCTTGTGAATAAAAGTGTGACTTACTTGATCTGGTCTTGTTTTAGAGTCTGACTCCCGGGCGGATGTGTACGTAGAAGGCAAGGACCAGCTCGGAGGATGGTTTCAGTCATCACTTCTAACCAGTGTAGCTGTGAGGAACAAGGCGCCATACAAGTCGGTATTCATTCTTATAAAGTATGTTTCAAATATAAATACAGTAGTAACATGATCGGTTATGTTCACAGGTCCCTCGTGGTCCATGGTTTTGCCGTCAGTGAGAAGGGAGAGAAGATGTCAAAATCCCTGGGTAACGTTGTGGATCCCGATACAGTTATAAATGGATCGAAGGTGAGTTTCATATCCAGATTATTTTTGGTAGGACATTTCTTTCAATTCAAGGTCATAACAATTCGTTTGCCAGGACCCCAGCTTGCCTGCCTATGGGGCTGATGTCCTTCGATGGTGGGTAGCAGAGTCAAATGTCTTCTCTGAGGTTCAAATAGGGCCCAGTGCTCTTGCCTCGGCCAAAGAAAGTATCACCAAGGTACCACTGACTTTGTGTGCTCAGTATATGTTTATATATACAATACTTTTTAAATCTTTGTATAAAAATGTATTTGAATCTCAGTTGAGGAACACTATGAAGTTTCTGCTCGGAAACCTGCATGGCTTTGACCCACGCGCTCAAGCTGTGGATCCCAGAGAAATGCACTACATCGATCAGTACATGCTGCACCTGCTACGGGAATACAGCATCAAGGTATTGTGCTTTTGACCGGTATAATGTTATGTAACTCCAAAAGATTAAAAAAAACCCATCAGTGATCACAGAAAAGGTTGGGACATTCAGTTTATTTGTTGGAATGTGCAGGTGACTGATGCCTACAGTGAGTTTGATGCCGGACGAGTGATACGCCTCCTGCAAGCGTTCATCAGCAGAGACCTCTCCAGCTTTTATTTTAGCATCATCAAAGACCGGTAAAGCGTTTATTGCGTTAAGCTCGTTTCCTGTATTGGTATTTGGGTTATTTTAATATGCAGACATGTATTTTAGGCTTTACTGTGACCCAGAAGACTCCTTGGGCAGAAGGTCATGTCAAACTGCTTTGGAGGAAATTTTAGATGGAGTGACCAGATCAGTGGCCCCCATCCTGCCACACCTGGCTGAAGAGGTGTATCTTCATGCCCCTGGACATGACAGTATGTATTGGGTCATTTATATTGTTTGTTACTTCATGACCATCAGCACAAATACATGTTAATGATTTACAGACGATGAGACTCTGTTTAAAAGTGGCTGGATCAAGAGCAGTTCTGTGTGGAGGCAGCCGGGGCTGGAGGAGGCGGTGGAAGGAGCATGTGCCATTCGCGATTCTTTCCTCTCGTCGATTCCAGGGAAAAATGCTGCTCTGTATGATCTCACAATCGCTATTGAACCAGGTCTTCTGTTTGAGCTCATGGAGGTGAGGGGCACATAGACTGGACTTTATGCTGCAAGACACATTTTAGACCTCATAACAATGAATAACTTATTTTTTTATCGTTCAGTCTCTACAAGGGGAGCCTATCTCCACCTCCTCTCAGCTAGTGGAACTGATGATGTGCGCCAAAGTTAATCTCACCAGTGCGCTGCCCCGGGACCTGCCCTCAGATGCCCTGCAAAGTCACGGGAAGTTCCTCATTAATTTGGAGGGTAAGGGCCTTTTATTGGGTGTTACGGTTTATAGTAGAGATTGTGGACAGGATCTTAGTGCTTCCTGTATTTGCAGGAGGAATGATCCGTGAAGACAGTCCCTACAGTATCGCAGTGTTGCCCACCTCTGCTGCCCGCTGTCCGAGATGTAGGCGCTTTACCTCTGAGTCCACAGACTGTTTATGTCCACGCTGCCAGACTGTCCTGACGCAAACCCACTGAAAACTTTACCTAAACTATCAACTTACATTTTCAGATTGTGGATATTTTAAAAATTATGATTTCCACAGAACCGCAATTAAATTTAAGACATAACTCATGCCCATCAGCTGAACTTTAAGTGGTTCTACATCACTTTCCTGATCCGTCTGTTTAGTTTGACACACTTAATATACTTTGACATTTTACTGCAGAAATGTCACTGTGTGACACCTGGGGATTTATCTGTATTATATATATATGTTGAATTGTACATGCGTGACTTGAATGTTTGAACAAGCTGTTTTTTTATTTTTAGAATTGAGGAAAAGTGATGGAAGAGTTTGTAAAACAGTTAGTGTGAATATTGTATAATGGCGCATGATGGAAATTAAAGCAACAAGAAATGTATTTAGAGAAACCTCTTTATTCTGTATTGATTAGCCCTGTGTGTGAAGCAG
Organism: Lesueurigobius sanzi; assembly: GCA_900303255.1. Lineage (NCBI taxonomy): Eukaryota > Metazoa > Chordata > Actinopteri > Gobiiformes > Gobiidae > Lesueurigobius > Lesueurigobius sanzi. Next base: position 8,942 of record OMNZ01059039.1, on the reverse strand, counting down.
CATGTTAAACTACAGAATAGAGGAGTGTACAGGCACATCTAGGACGAACCTGTCTCCATATATAAATAAAAAATAAGGTATTTCTTTTATGATACATCATTACATCAGTGAAGAGCAAAGTGAGAAATTAAAAACATACGTAGGCTATGGCACTCAAGAGTTAAAGAAGTCAGCATGAAACTTAGAAATAGAAATGAAAACATAATTTCACACATGCACAAAGGGATAAAAGCCTTTTCTACTATAACCAGCCAGACTTTGATGGTTTTTTTTTTTGCAAAGTCTTACCATGAAAATGTCAGTAATGGACTATATTTGTGAAGGTTTACAGATTTGTGATATGAAAACAGAACATAAAAGTCTTAACACCTGGCTGGTAACACAGTTCCACATTCAACATGTTAACACAATTCAAAATACAAGAATTTAATCATGATTCCTGGGGTGTTTATGCCATGGCCTCCCTTGCCGTCTTCCTATTGTGGTCCTAATATGTTTCTTTTGGGTCAATCGCCAGTGGAGAGCGCCTCCACAGCCTCTAGGAGATGCAGGGCGAGGCTGTACTGAGCATGGTTCTCTGGCAGGATTTCGACCAGGCGACTGACCAGTCTGCTGGTCTCAGACAGGGGCACCGCTGGGCACCGCAGCTCACCGGGGTCCTGCGCACAAAACATTGGAACAAATTAAAACATTCATACACCAAATGTTTCAGATTCCATAAAGATACTGGGGCTCATGGTAGATGCCAACAATGAGTCTGAAAAAACAGCAAGAACGGCGTGCACCCTTAAGACTGAAGCGATCAAAGAGGTAACATGAATCCTGTCTATTATTGCAGCTTTTAGTGCAGAGCCTAGACAGCCAGTATTTAAGCATTTATGGGCAGAAAACAGAAAACCGCCTCAGCTCCCATTAAGATCTAACATGTTATTGGTGAATTGGTCTTGGTACTCGATGATACCGATCCCTGAAAAGTCTGGTTACCTCAGACTCGACTCACCATCGCTTTGAGCCATGTGCAGAGTGTGGGGGGAAGTCGGGCCAGTAGCTCCATGGCAGGCTGTGTCTGGCTCTGGCTGTGCAGGAGAGAGTGGCTCAGTCTCTGCCCAGTCAGCACCAACAACTGAGAGCCCAGCACGTCTTTATCTTCAACCTCCAACATCACCTGAAAACACCCAAGTCAATTTTAGTTTATTGTTTCATACAGAGAAAAAAGCATTGTATAATTAACTTAATTTTTTTCCCCTGTACCTGCTCAGCTCTGCGGTCTAGAGCCTGGTTGTAGAGTTCACAGACAAGATGGCGCCGCAGGATGTCAGGGTTGACCTGGAGCAGAGAGCCCAGGTCCAGACACAGGGAGGGCCACCAGTCGGCCATAGGTCCATTAGAGGGAAGAGGAGTTGGGCCAGACTCTGAAGAGGAGGGAGCAGTGTCTATCGCCTGCACCCAGCTGGTCAGTACTCGCAGAAGGAACTGTAACCAAAAACCACAAAAGGATTTTCAAGCATTTCTTTAAGCTAAAAGAGAAATATGAATAGGCTTTCTGGAAGTCTTACATCTTGACGCAGTGAGACAATTGAAGGATCCATGTCTCCACTAGGCATCAGCTGGATGGTTGTTAGATCTCTGAAGAATGCATTTTTACCCTAGAAACAAAAATACTTTGAAATGAGTAGAAGTAGAATAAGAAGATGAAAAAGACCTGTTGGAGCCGATACGCATGGAAGAAACATGTTTTAAAAGATTTTAATATTAGCCCAGTACAATAAAGGCTTTTTAGAAAATGTAAATAGAGAATTATAATGTGGGATTGGTGCTTTTGGTTGAATTGGTCCCTACCTTGTGTCCTTTGGCAAGACACTTCACCCAATGCCTATGTGTGAGTGGTTGGTGGTGGTCGGAGGAAGCGTTGGTGCAGATGTGAGCAGTGTACCCCAGGAGAAACTGTGGCTACAAATGTAGCTTACCACCATCAGCATGGAGTGAATGAACCCCCCTCCCTTTCATGTGTGAAGCGCTTTGGGTGTGACTTATGAGTCATATGAAAAGCACTATACAAATAAGATTCCCTTCCCTACCCTACCTATCTTACATGAGATGACATCATCACATTAGTGTTTGGAGAGTAGAAAAAATTGGTTAAAGACCAAGTGCTAGGAGGCCGACAATATGCAGAAATATAGTATGCACACACTTTGGGGGTTTTGGGGTCTAAGATACAAAAAAGAAAGTATTTGTGTCTACCTTGCTGTCAAACAAGCTGAGTGGTTTCACTTTCATGCTGAAGGTCATGGCAGTGTGCAGCAGAGAGGCGAGCAGGCAGTGGTGCTGAACCAGGGGGTAGTGGACTCCTCTCTGTTCCATGGCCAGCTCCGCGATGGAGGCTGGACCCTCAGCTCCGCTCCACACTTCCTCCACCGAAAACTCGGGAGCAACAACTTCCTCCACCGCAGAGTCCGCCTGTAAAATGAGACATCAAAACAACATTAAAGTATGTTTATTTTCTTCTTCCATTTTTGTTTTCCAAAATGCTAAAAAAACAGCAAATATGGCAGATACTGAAGTTGCACAAGCTCACAACCATAAAACCTATTGTAACAGATCAACATGACCATTTTTAGTACTCACGGCAGACAAATTATTTTACAAATTGCTTGGGCCGGCCATGCTGCGTTCAGATACATTGCCCAGTCTCCATGCCCAGTCTCGGATTAACATTACTTACAAAGTATTTTAAAAATGACAAATGGTACTCATTCGTAACCAACTGTCCAGTCACCTCCATCAGGATCTGCAGCAACTGGACACAGCTGCCCAGGAAATCTGTCACTGCTTTGTCTCCCATCCCCACATCCTAAAACACAGACGTTTATGTCAAGACAGCGATCAAAAAATATTCCTAAGAGTAAAGAGACACAAACCCTTCGACAGAGTCGATCTTTGGGGGCTTTTCCAACCTACAAAAAAAGAAGAGGATGGTTCTAATAGAATAAAATGTATTTGAAATCAAATTAATAACATACTTTTTCCATAAGAAATGCTGTTGAAGAAAAACGCTTGACGATAAATGTACTCCACATCATTGCTGAAATACCTGTAAATATTTTTAATGTTAGGTTGTAAAAAAGTCAAATTTTATGGACAAAAAATGACAATTGACAAATACCTAGTTGGATATGTGCATTGGAAATTTGTTTTAGATGTTCAACAGCCCAAGACAAATAACTTCCCTCCTAAAAAAATGCAAAATATTGATTTTGAAACACAAAATGCAAACATGAAGCCCTAAACTTTCATAGCATATACTTTGTGTACCTCTGGGTCCTTGTTCCACTGCACCACATATTCCCAACAACAATGAGCGAAGAGCAGGTCGGGGGAAAGAGAGTTTGGAAAACGCTTGCACAGTGCAACCAACAGCTCTAATAAAATACATATAAAGATGTAGTGTAAAAAGAAATGATATACATACTGTATCTAGTGAGAATATTTCTGACCTGCAGTTTGATCCTTGCCATCTTGAGTTTTGTCATCACATGTTTCTTGTTCAGTCTCTGCGTCTTTGATATCAATCATTTCCTTTAAACGTTCAGGAGCCAAGTTATGCCTAAACACCCATTTCGAGACACTGTCTGCAATTCCACCTGAAAGTGTCATTTGAAAAATTGAACAAACTTAGTCAGCAGATAGCATTCTTGGTAAACTGAATGGAATAAAGATGTAGACTTTACCAGCGCCTCCCTCTAAGAGTATTTTAATAGAGCAGTGTGTTTGAGCGCCCCCTGTGGTGCCCTGAGGTGTAGGCAGGAGCAACAGCGTCTGCAGCACCAGCACATCCTCCAGCTGACGTACACAAACCAGCCACTGCTCCAACTCTAGAGACACTGCCTCCCACTCCGACTGCAACTGACACACACAATACAATAATCATCAGTCACTCTCGAAACATTTGAAATATTCATAATCATCATAATGATTCCACACCTTGCTGTCAGCTCTGCTTGTAATACTAGCTTTAGCAGCACAATGGGCGACAAAGGCTGCCAGCAGAGCAGCTGCTGCATTGTGGGACTGAACACATGTGTTTCTGACTTGCTGCCACCAGGGGGAGACAGACTGGGTGTCCCAAGTCTCTTCAACTGCACCTAGAGAGTGTTCATTAGACTTTATAAATGTATTTAGTCACTTAACTAGACCAAAGTATACACTTTCAACTTTTGAGAGCCATACCATTCATGTTGCTGAGTGCTACAAGTAAAGTGTGAAGATTTTGAGCAGTCTCCTCAGGTTTCTGTAGTATCTCCTTCTCCCTTTGTAACCACATGCTCAGCAACAGAGACTAAGGAGACAACGCCACATGATCCTAAAACAATCCACTGCAAAAGCTAAATGCAAAAACTGGTATACTTTTCCCTACCAGGAGCTGTTGTGGAGTGATCCTGGCCTGCTCCAGTGTCTCACACACTTTATGTACTGAGCTTTTCCCACAAAGAGCGCTCCAGAAGAAGAAATTACCTGCATGAGTATTAACAACATAATAGCACACAACATCTGTAAGGAACATACTGGCGCTTCACAGTGCAGTACCTAGCTGGTTCCATTGACTGTCATCTTTGCAGACCACCTTTAGCACACCCTCCTCGGTGTACTCCATGTGGGAGAGAAATGCCTGCACTGTCATGGGCAGGTCCGGGGAGTCTTGAACAAAAGTAACACTAGGTCTGGGGTTGAGCTGAGCGTAGCGCTGCAAAATCGGTCCCACGCGCAACAGGTCCTCCTTAATGCCTTCGGTAGGATCGACCTAAAATGAATACACATTAATAACAAATAACATTTCAAACCAAAAAAAGATGAACGGATTTAGCCATTCACTTCATGGGGTGATTCGGTTGTGCTGGAGTTGGAGGTGAAGTCCTTGATGTCACTATAAAGTCTGAGCAGTTTTAACCGTGAAGAGCAAAAGTGGAGCAACGTATCATCAACTTGATCCGGATCTACAGAAAAACAAAACCAATGGAATGAAAAAGTCAAGATAAAAATGAAAGACGAATACCACATTGTAGCTGCATGCCTACCTTGACTTTTGAGACCATCATATAAGGTGCTACTGATGTTAACGAGGCATGAAACAGGGGCACTCCTATGGGACAGCAGGGATTCCAATGCCTAAAAGAACATGGAAGTCAATACACATTTTCTGCATTTAAGATACATGCATGCCTATATCTTGTAAGTATTTATTTATCCATCCAACTCACTAGTTTACCTGTTTTTTAACTGCAGGGTGCTTGATGTCCAACAGCAAACCTTTAGCTTCACTTTCCAAAATGTCTAATATAAACAAAACACTCTTATAAACAAAACACCCTCATAAACAAATGCTCTAAAAATACTTGTGTTCATTCTCACCAGGTTCTACATCTCGGCTTTTTAGCAATGTAGTTATTTTTTTTAAAAGATGCATATCTTTGGCCCGTTCACTCTTCTTGTCACTAAAGTAAGAGAGATGAACAAATAATTGAGCTAATCCCCACAACCTAATCTGTACATTCTTCATCATAAGAGCCAACCTGAGAGCCAAGTGGAAAGGAATGTTCACAGTCCTCAGTGCACCGGTGGTAGGGTCCAGCAGACAGACCTGCTGCGTGTGAAGCTGCCAGCCCTGACTAGTCACACTGTTCACTCCCATCAGCCGATAACCAGCATAAAGTAACCTGGAAATCACATGACCGTGATCAGTGATTGTACCTACATGTTCTTGTTTTATATGAGTAAACCATAGAAAATACCTGCAATGTTTTCCCACATTAAAGGCTCCAACCCTGGGTCCACGTTGCATTGCCCAGACTTCAAGGATTCCTCTTCGAGGAGCATAAATGACTAAGAACAGGGCGTGCCGTCTGGGAGTGGGAGTAGAGGAGTGTGTGTCCCGCGTGCCTCGCTCCTCTGCAATCTGCATCCAGCCCAGCTGTGCATCTCGATAACCTGCACGTCACAGGAGAAGGAAATGTTATTTGTATCATGCTTTTCACAGACACAAGTCGCCTCAACGCTTCACAAAGGACAATTATTCAAACCTCCTTCATTAGGCCACACGAAAAATACTGTACTCACCTTTCCACATTCGAATAGCAATGCCCCTGACCAAGTCCAACAGCGTAACACGTCCAAAATCATCTGTCACACCAGCCAAAGTGTTGCAAGGTGAAAGGCAGATGGACTCACCATGGCGACGAGAGTCAGGAAGACCAAATCTGAAATGACAGAGCAACTTTAATAACACTTTTATTGGAAGAATATTATAAACCGATACAATGACATAGCTACTCACCTGATTGGCAGAGGTGTGGCAGCTTCCACTTTAGGTTTTTGCTTTTGAGCAGCTTCTTCCTCAGCCTTGTTTTTGTTCTTGTTCCAACCTAACCACCCACTGCAGTCAATAAAGTAAAGGAGAGAGAATCAGGCCAACATTTGGTTCCACAGCTCTCAAGAATGTTTGATTACGCTCAATATTTAGATTTACCTGGCAGCATTAAAGAGAGCTGAGGTGAGTTTACTTGCCACAGCCAAAGCCACATGGGACAAAAGAGGTTGGGAGTTTCCCTGAAATCACAAATGGAAAATGCTCACTTGATTATGCTAGTTTATTTTGTGCATTGTCGAGTTAACTTAAATGATCTCACTTCGACAGCGTAGAAGAAGCCCGTGTATGGTCCACTTCCCACTGTCACATACTGAGACATGGCAGGAGGGCTGCCCTTGATTGAAGCATTGAACCCTCCGAGAACAGAGGCATTCTTCATTTGGTCAAAAACAGATGTTGCCATAACACCTGGAAAAAAATATAATGACAAATAAATGTAACTATTATATTATAAATATTAAAGTAAAGGCACTTCAGAATCACTCACCTACGCTGCAATGATCAACAATATTGTCCATCTCCTGCAGAGCCCACTTCTTATAGGCCAGAGGAGGAGGCTGAATCACATCACTACCTGCTGCTGTAGCTGAAAACAAATGGATTTGATTTCTTTATTTTTTGTTTGTTTGTTTTTAAGACCACTTCATGCAAAGTTAATATCTACAGGTATCTACTCCAAAGGGGTAAACACGGCTTACACTAGGTAAGCCCTGTTACACTAGACACGAGTAATGAGACTATCATTGCAATAAACCCGTAAGCAGAGTACAGTAAGCAAACAACAATAAAGGTACCTGAATGTTTTGTTGCAATCTCTATCCATACAACATGCAAATAAACATAAAATGGTGTGTTTACATAAACTCTGCATAACAAGTTATTTGGACCAATTCCCATATTTCAACTAAATGTATGTGTTAATAAACAAAGTTCAAAGGCTCTACCTCTTGCCACCTGATTTTTGCAGGCTCTTAGAGACTGGAAGAGGCTGAATCCATCAATGGTGACCAGTGCAGCGGGATAGAGGATGCTCAGTTCCTCATGCTGAAATGGGACAATCAATAGTTACACAATGAGGTTATTTCAGTAGAGAGAGATGACTAGTTTTTGTGTTACCTGCTCAGTCACTCCAGGATGACGAGGGATCTCATAGGTGCGACACTTGAGCCTTAAAGCTGGATCCTCATGAAGCAGCTGAGCCAGCAGCAGAACACCATGCTGAACAAAGACACCTTTTCAGTTTTACACCAGATAAAAGGTTATAATGATGCAACATGTAAATGAACTCCTGTACCTCTGTGTAGAAGCGCACATAGCCAGACGTAAAACCCACAACCACACATGTCCAGTCCGGTCGCCCTGTGGAGCTCCTATACACAACGATATTGTACTTAAAACTATATCCAGACTACTTAAACAAAATAGGCATCAGACACTTACCTCTTCTGGCTGGCCAGAGGAATACAAATTGCGCTGCTTACAGACTCTCTGTAACAATTCATAACTAGTTACTTAGAATGTTTACTTTAATTTGTGCAATACTAAGCTCTAAACTCTTTATCTTTTTCAACTTACCCCTCTTCACTACTAAGGGTTCCAGACCATGACACAGCCAAGGTCATCTCCTCACGACCGCCATCATCTGTTCGCCACTTGGCTGTAAGACAGATGCATCACCATTTATTATTATTATTGCAATACTAAACTGTTGTCTTTGCATATTTAGTAAACAATGTGAGTACAGTATGTACAGTATGTGACCTGAGAGGAGGACGGCTTTTTTTTCATGTGCCACAACTAATAAGTCAGAGCAGGGCGACAGAGCCACAACACAGTCCTGCAGCCAGCCAGGCGCAGTCTGCCCAGCACTTTCCTCCACCTGAAAAAAAGAGCAATTTACATGATGTGTACTTTCAATATGTAGATATATAACATGATGTACTATACAGATACGAAAACATTAGCTACTGTAGAAGTGGAAGTCGTTGCGTTCTCCTCTTTGACATCATTGTCCCATGCAGACTCCCAATCTGAGGTATCCCAAGTCAGCTCATCTGTCAAAAGAATAAACATAGCTCATTGTATTCAACAGCTACAATGTGACCACAGGTAACAAACTGAAATATCACACTGTAAACAGACTGATACAATCAAGACACTAAAATATCACACTGTAAACAGACTGATACAATCAAGACACTAAAATATCACACTGTAAACAGACTGATACAATCAAGACACTAAAATATCACACTGTAAACAGACTGATACAATCAAGACACTAAAATATCACACTGTAAACAGACTGATACAATCAAGACACTAAAATATCACACTGTAAACAGACTGATACAATCAAGACACTAAAATATCACACTGTAAACAGACTGATACAATCAAGACACTAAAATATCACTGTAAACAGACTGATACAATCAAGACACTAAAATATCACACTGTAAACAGACTGATACAATCAAGACACTGAAATATCACACTGTAAACAGACTGCTACAAT
>OMNZ01059033.1:0-10588 GCA_900303255.1 Lesueurigobius sanzi | reverse complement strand
TGCTTGGTGTGAAGAGTTTGAGAACCACAGAATAGGTTGCCTTCACGTTTTCAGCTACCCTCCACCTCAGTTTTAAACTTTAGGCTCTTCAGAATGTTGTGAACCTATTACAAATACAGTATATAGACTGCATGTGTATAGGTATTTTATTTCTTCACACCAAATAGAAATCTAAAAAAACGTATCGCATCGTGCATCCGTAAGTCCGAGATGTTACAGAGTGTGGATCACCGAGCCCTGCCACCCCCTAACAATGATTCCACCACATCACGCCTCGTTTTGGCACATTTTGATGAAAACAAACAAACAAATTCCTTCCATTTTTGTTCAATGTTCACAGAACGAACAGAAACGGCAAACTAAAACACTGCTGCTCAAGACGGTTATCGACTATCACCATCCTCCCTCACCATGCTGCGGCACTATCCCGCACGATAAAAGCCCGAAAAACACGACGGGGCCGCCGGTGAACAAAGCAGCAAACTCCAGAGGTATTTTGCACATCCGCAGCAGGTTGTCCCAGGCCGTTAAAACATGGCGCGCCTGTGTGGAAAGAGCACGCACACACAGAGGAAGCAGTAAGGGCCCTACTTAGCACTTGGCTGTCACATTTCAGTCTGAGCCCGAGAACCGCAGACACAATGGACTGTTTGGATTCAGGGCCAACACAGGTTTATTAGCACTGGCACTAAAAGGTTACAGCTCAAAAAAATAGTTGCTGCCGTCCGCGGGGAGTAACGGCGAACGGGCACGAACACGACGAGAAGGCGGCCAGATCAAGTCTTTCTGATTGTACATAAGTGGAATACCTAATAAACCTGTTTGTTTTCGCTTTTCAACTAGAGGAAATAGCCAAATGTCCCTGATCAAAAGTTTACATATTGTGCATCTTGAAACAAACATACATTTTGTCAGAGAGTCCTGTATTTCAGCTGAAGTGAGTTTTTCTTTGCTCCTGAACAATTTTCCTGGCAGTTGCTGAAGGTCATGTAAACGTTCGATCAGGGGCATTTGAGTAGTTTCTGTTTCAGACTCTCTCGTTCTTTGGCAATAAATGGCTTCACACAACCACTAACCAAGAGTGGACAAAAGATTAAGGGGGTATGTAAACCTTTGGCCACAACTGTATAAGTTACAAAGAGTTGGAGAGTGCACTAAAGTTCTACTACAGTGGAGATTTTGTGAAATAAAAACATAATTTGGATAAAAATATAGATAAATAAATGTATCTATATTTGTTATATATATATCATATTTTTATATAATATATTATTTCCACACAATTGTGGAAATAATACTGTGTATCTAAATATAAAGCATTTATTCTAGATTTCATGGTTTGCAGACTACTTTTCTAGCATTTCTAGCTTTTCTAGCATTTCTGTGGCTATGACCCTAAAAAGTGACCTGCCAATTGTGAAATGTGCTTATAGGGGGGAAAGGGAATCTTATTTGTATAGCGCTTTTCATATGACACAGTCACACCCAAAGCGCTTCACACATGAAACATGAAAGGGAGAGGGGCTCATTCACTCCAGGCTGATAGTGGTAAGATTCCCCTGGGGCAGACTAACAGAAGCGAGGCTGCTCACATCTGCGCCAATGGTCCCTCCGACCACCACCAACCACTCACACATAGGCATTGGGTGAGGTGTCTTGCCCAAGGACACAACGACAGTCTGCACCTGCAGGAGCCAGGATTCGAACCCCTGACCTTCTGATCTACCACCTGCGCCACTGTCACCCAATAAACTCATCTCTAAGAAGAAATGGGATTTTAGAAATGTGTGAGGAAAGTTAAGAATGTGTTTGGACCACAACCATCAATTTATTTTACTCGCTCCCTGTTCCATTATTTGTAAAAAAAAATATGAAAAATCAGGTATAGTGCCTTTAATTCATCTTTCATTACATGCATTTTATGTTCGGAAAACATATTAAAGGATAATAAACAAAACTAAATATGATTTAGTTCATGGAATTAATCTTCCATGAATTAAAACTCTCAAAAAGATGACGTTGATGTTGAGGCTCATATTTCACTGTTAGCTGATTATTTGTATTTCCTCAATTTTAACTTGATAACAAGATGGCCTTCAACATTTTCTGTTATTTCAGTTGTAGCCTGTGGTGTGCAGTGAGTCAGGAACAATTGAGTTCAACTGTAAACGATCATAAGCGAATCACATATCAGCAACAATATGGAAACAGTGGCAGATCTCCAACACAACAGCACTTATTACACCACGAGGCTGTGTTGAAACACTGCTCTGCTGCCTCTCTCTTGCAGACCTTGTTGACACAGCCATCTGCCCGTGACACACTTGAGTGCCGCAGACATGCTCGGGGCTTGTCTGATTCCACTGGAGCCTCTCGTACATGTATTACGGTAACATGTCGGTGCCGTGTAGCAGAGAGCCCCAGTCTGTCATCTCGCCTACTCAAAACATCTGCTGCTGTCAACTCCATCTCTGCCTGCTGTCGTTCGGAGCATGATTAGCTTCGGCGAGGGCAGTCGTGACGCTGTGGCTGCTAGTCCGTGCTAACGGCCTGTGGCGCCTCCACCGAGCACACCGTCACGCTCTCACTCGCAAAGTCGAGGAGGATTATGGGGTAAGTGAGGTTTTGGGACCACATTCTCAAAATTTCCGGTCTATCACTGCGGTTACATGGAGGAGGGGAAAGTCGAATCTCGTGCCTAGTCCAACGAGAACAGGATTTAGAAAAACCCATGTAAACCCCGTGCCACGAGCAAAGACAAACCACTACTTGTTGTCTTTTATACTTTCTGCTATTAAGCTGCTAAACAAAGACAGAGTAGATTTGTAACCAGTATAGTTGTCTTTGGATCTATGATGGCTCTAGGTTTGTCCAATGCCGTTGACTTATTTCATTGTTTCATGTTTTATTTGTATGTCCTTGTACTAATGAGATGGATGATTATTTGGCTGGGATGCTATAAATGAATTGCCCCTGGGGGATGAATACAGTTTTCTGAATCTGAAATTCGATTGGAGGGTCGTCATTCAACTTTCCCCTTCTCTGACGTGAACGGCCTGGGACTGGAGCTGCATAACCAGCGGCTAGAGAACGAGAGGCCTTCAAATGCACTCGTACAACCAGACCCTGTGCTGCTTCTGTTCTATACAGAGCAACTATCACCAAAGCATTCAGCTGTACAGGGTAAAACAGGCAGGAAAGGGTTGGACTAGTGTTTAGAGGTCAACAGCATATCATTGTTTTTATCCATTCAGGTTAAAAGTGAAGCTAAAGCCTAAATTACAATTACTTTATCAAGTAATGAGTCCATTACTTTCTTGTAATATTCTGAGCTGAAAACATTCATCTTCAGATTAAAGCCTGAGCAAAATTCAAACGCAGCAGCTGTTTATGAAATATACAGTTTTAGATTTCATTTTGTGTTAAGCAGGAAACATTATTCAATCAAGTTACAGCCAAAGCAAGATTTACACTTCAATAAAGTTTATTCCAAAGCTCTGAGCAGCTGTTGCTCGATGCTTTTTTAAAAACCAAAGTAACTAGTAATTAGTAATCACATTACTACACAAAATTAAATGATCAAAGAAGTAACGAGATTACTTTTAGAAAGAGTAATCAGTAGTTGGATTACTTTTATGTAGTAATCCCAACAACACTGCTTGTATGGTATTTTGTATGGTATTTCGGCAGGTAGAGCTACAAAGGTTTTTCTCCCACACGCCCTGAACCTGTCACTGTGGAATAGGTTGTGCTCACATTATAGAATTCTATTTGAGTTGGAGCCAGAGCCAATATAGCTCTATAGGAGAGAAACAGTTTTCAAAAGAAAAGTTCAAAACGAAAATGTCCAAATGTTTTCTCGGATCATTATTTGATAGTGATTGGATTCACAAATCTGTCTGAAAGTCCTTTCTATAGGCCAACATCCATGCACATGGTGTAGAATATTGCCACCTCTTTGAGACAGTTACATGTGAACTGGCCCAGGAATTTACTCAAGCTAGCATTAGCTCCACGAACCCCATCTTCATTTCCGGTTGGGGTGCCTGTGCTTCTCATTAGTATAGGGGGCTAGACAGACACGCACATCCCAATACGTTTAGTAGCGTGCAAGAGTTCAAAGATACTTACAGGGAAGATGAAAGACTCTGCAGCGCTGAGTCTTTCATCTTCCCTCTCATTAGTATAGCCTACTAATCCTCGAAGTTGTGGATGAAACTTGACATTTAAGAGAAATCTGGTCTCATTTCCTCCATTTTATTTGGTTTTATATATTTAAGAAGTGGCTAAACACATTATCTATTTTGTCACTACATTTCCATTAATATGTAGCCTTTGTGTGGCTACATTTTCATTTTTCTTTTCCTTCTTTTAGTCCATGTGAGCCACCTTCTATGCCTTCATTTGATATCATGCTCGAAGGCGAGAATAATGCTGCCATTAACCTGTATGTATAAAATTTCCCTTAAATCTTGCCTGAGCTATACAGTAAATAGCCCCTCCAAGAAAACTGGACAGTGTTTTGCACCCGTCCCGCGGAAACTTAAAAAAACACCCAATTCCGCTGGAAATCCGTGGACCTGGCAACACTGGCCCACCGTCAAAAGAACCAACTCGGTCACATCACTAGCACAGCACTCACTAACACTCTGTCTGAGCTGCTGTAAAACTTGGCAAGACGTCTGAATTTTGAGCAGCATGAAGGGAATGCTGTGAGAAATCAAATGCTTTTTCTTTCGCCGGATGTGGAGCTCTTTGTGGATTCACACTTTCATTCAAAAGTTTGGGGTAACTTTTTTATGTATTGCTTTTTCTTTGTTTTCAAGGCCATTTACATTGTACATTCCTCACTGACGACATTAAACTATGACAGAACACATGGAACCTGCCAGTCACTAGATCCTGCAGGGGCATAAAGGCCGCTGTGATGGAAAGCAGAGGCTCATACAGTCACTGGGTCACTAAAAGGTCAAATACGCACAAATATCAAAGGGGGGGGCATAAAAGGTTCCACAATAGACCTTTAAAAGTCCATCCTCTACCAATTTCTGTTTCCTTGTATTGCGTAACTTATTATAAGTCGCACTGGACTATAAGTCGCATTTTTGGGGGGAAATTTATTTGACAAAATCCGAGACCAAGAACAGACATTTCATCTTGAAAGGCAAGTCATAATAGTAACAACAGAATAGAGAACAACAGGCTGAATAGGTGTACGGTATGCTAACGGTATGCTATTAATTAATATATAAGTCACATCTGAGTATAAGTTGCAAGACCAGCCAAACCTCACTACCTGGTCAAAAATAGCCTCCACCTGGATTTAACTAAGCAAATAGAACTGATGCAGTTTCTCTACTATATGCCCAAAGAGAGAGATCAGCTGAAACATGAACATCCTGAATTATTTGTGTAGGTTCTCAGTCGTACAGGAGTTGTCCATCGTAGGCAGTCTTCATCTGTACTCTGTAGTTGAAGTGTAGGACGTTTGATCTTAGTCCAAAGATCGTCATCAGCTTAATAAAGACTTGAGCACACTGTGGGAAACAGAAGGAGGAGTAAACCTCTAAGTCTCTCCTCTCTTGGTGCTAAAAGTAGGAGAACATCTTAGCCTATTCATACTTAATATGGCTCGTTAATATCCTGAATTGTTATTTATGACTGTTATAAGTTTCTTCTATATCAGACAATAAGGTAAGCGATGTGTTGTTCAATTACCTTAACATGTTATTTATGAGTTATTTCATCAATGGGTTTCTTCTTCTCTGATGGCACAGGCATATTCCAAGATGACAATCCCAGGATCAGCCTCAAATCGTGAAAGAGTGGTTCAGGAGGGTGAATGGGTCATTTTCACACATGGATTGTCCACCACAGCATCCAGATATTAACTCCACTGAGAATAGTTGGGATGTGCTGGAGAAGGCTTTGCTCAGTGTTCACACTCTTCATCATCAATTCAAGATAGTGACAAATGAATGCCACACTGGATGGCAATAAATCTGTGGACATTGCAGAAGCTTATTGAAACAATGCCGGAGCAAATGGTGCTGTGATCAAAGCTAAAGGCCTAATGTGCTTGTGAAACTTTTTTTTTGTGGTGACTTGTTTTTTGAAAAAGTGTGACTTATAGACTGGAAAATACAGTATGTCAAATTAAGCGAAAATCATAGGAAAACCATGACGTTTTCTTTTAAATAGCATAAATTCTTATCATCCGGGGGCCCCCAAGAGATTAAATCTCTGTATGTATGAGGGGGGCCGCGACACTCTCAAGTTTGGGAATGGCTGCCCTAAGATATCACCTTGTAATATTTCACGTACAAACTTCACCCGCGATTCAATCAACATTTCTGTCTAATTCCGAACAATTCCTCACTCTCCCCAATCCAATTCTCAATCTATGTCACACCTGAGCTCAGACTCGCATTACCGCACACTTCTGCCCACGCGGTCCCACACAATGCCCCTCTCCTCTCGACCCAATCCCTTAATGGGAAAAAAAAAAAAAAAAAACCTCTGGCCCATCCACCCGGTCGCTAATGTAAATGAATGGCGGGGGGCTAGCTAGCTGCTAATGTGTGAACATGCACAATGGGGCCTTATTGTATCGGCTCTGTGACACACATACCCCACACCCCACCCTCCGAACCCCAACCTCCTTTCTGCCCTTCTTCCAGCCTATTGACGTCTCCTCAAAATCAATAAAAATGATCTTGGCGACTGCATCATCTTGAGAAGTGGGTTCTTTAGAATGGGGCGCCCATACTGTACAATGGGCCAGCGGAGCACGTGTAATTTGCCATTGATTGTGCTCCTCCGCCCGCCTCCTGCCTCCTTCCCCCCCCTTCTCCCTCGTCCCAAGTCACTAAAATGAACTTCTTTGGCTCCCGTAATGCACATGCACAATGCGGCCTTTCGCGCTGCTTTCTCCTGCCCTCTGGTAATTTGTCTTTATGAGTTTTATATGGGCCTCTACGTCTCCCATATCTTCACAGGTCAGTGTTCTTTCACAGTCGGGGCCTAATGGAGGGACTCGTGAGGACGCACGCCACTCGTAACCTGCTTTCTCTGCCGTGCGCTTTTCTATGGCCCGAGTCGATAACACATATATACACTGACCATTATGGGGCAGTTATGATGGGCTGTTTGAGGGAGAGAAAACTTCAGCCAAGTTTGTTCATAATGGGGAGATTGCTTTGATGGGGTTGATCAAGGGAGTGTGAAAAGAAAGTAATGGACTGATAAGACACTGTTGGAATAGTTGCAATAATAAGTAAAAAGGCATACACAAATTCTCAAAAAAGGATCCCTGCAGAGAGTTCTCTTCGAATTGTAATAAAAGCAGCCTCAGTTATTATCACCGAATCTTCAATTTGTCACCTGTACTGGGTGGTTATTGGAGCTGGGACGAATCGCTTTTGTCACGATACAAAACCAATACTTAGGGGCCGATATGAGTCATGTGTCCAAAAGTTGCGTTTATTGAAATGTTTGTAAATTGAAAATGCATCCAAACACTATAAACAGAGGCCTATTGCAAGTAGCTGGTAGACCAGGGATATCCAACCAGTAGCTCGGGAGCTACCGGTAGCTCGCCAGCCCTTTCTAAGTAGCTCACCAAAGGATTTCTACATTTGTACATGCACGATAAGTACATGTTTTCTGTTGGACATATTGAAAACACTCTCCAAACCTTTAGGTAAATACAGTAAAGAATAAAGAGGAACTAAAGTCATTTTGTTAAATACACTGCAAAAAGTGATCTCTTGATGAGGTAAATTTGCTTGACTTCATAATTTGACCTCATTCTGGGTCATTTTAACTTGCCTTGAATTCCACATAAGTTACACATGTCTATTCGACGCATAAGTAGCTCACTGCCATTTTTGTTACGTAAAAGTAGCTCACGGCATAAAAAAGGTTAGAGACCCCTGTTGTAGACAATGTCAACATTTGATAAAGCTTCAAGTATAAATTGCAGCAAAAAGGTATTGCAATATATTGCAATATGAGGTATTGTCCCAGCTAGGGTTGGGTATCGGTTGGGTTTTATCCGATACCTACTCTGTATTTTTTAAACAGTACCGGTGCTTAAATGGTTCTCCAACCAGTACTTAAAAAACAAAGCCGCACACACTTTGTCAAAAAACAGTACTCTTTTATTTCCAGGGCCAAATCGAACACAATAATGGTCATTTATTCAACAAAACACGGTTTCTTTCAGTGTTTTTGAGCTGAAACGCCTCAGTCTCTTTCTTTAGTGCAGTCTCAGACCCAGGCACAAAGTTTCTTTCTTCAGGAAAATATTTTTTCTGTCCCTGTTTTCGGTACCAATTTATGTTTCGATACCGGTAGTACCTTCATTATTTTTTCATTACCGTACTGGTACCCATCCCTAGTCCCAGCCCTAACGCTTATCAAATTCAGGAGGATTTGCCTCGCAGCCCCACAAGAAGCTTTGTCAGCCACTAAAAGCAGCAGGCTGAACTCTTATGCCTAAACTGCACTCAGCTGAGTGTTGTCGCAATGAAGCCCTGCTAAACAGGTCCAGTTCTGTGCAGCTTCCCTATGTTCATGCTAATACAAAAGGCTTACACTTGCATTGCACTTAACAAGCCTTTGTTGCAAGTTTCTCAAAGCGCTGCACTGTAGTCATTATTCATTTACTCCACACTTGGTGCTGGTGAGCTACCATTACAGCCACAGCTGCACTGGGGTGGACTGATGGAAGCGAGGCTGCCAATGCACTACACACCACATAGAGCTGGGCGAGTTTTCTCCCAAAATAATCTTTGATTTTTATATAAAAACAAAATAACAGCTTCCTGTAAATATTTCCAAAACACATTATATATTTATTTCGAGATAAAGTGCATCAACAAACCGTGAAGAATTTAAACACATTGGAATTAAACAACTACTGTATTTCAACTTGTCATCGTCACTGCTACAAAACATTTCAGGCTTTTTAACAAATAATCCACTAAATCTCACATTACGAAGATTCTGCATGACAGTACAGCACAAAATGACTGACGATTGCAAAATGTAAGCTTTGTGTGCATGGAATATACACTGTATGGGATAGAAAATCAAAAGAAATCTAAAAAAAATCTTTATCTTTGTTATTTTGTGTTTGTTTGTCTATTTGTTGGTTTTTCATTTAGAATTACATCTTCTTGTCATTTTTGTCATGTCTGTTTTTTTGTTATGGTCCTTTATGATAAAAAAAACCAAATCATTTCAACTTGCCAACTCGATTTTTAAATCAAATTGATTCTTTGCCATTTAAATTCACATTAAATCCACACAAATATAAATGTATTAGATCACCACCCAGTATGAGGTGTTTGCCACTGCTGCCATAGTTTAACAGTATGTCTGTTCACCAAAATGTTTCTATAATGGTTAATCCACCAGTATGTGCAAGATCATTTTATAAAAACAATATCTTTAATGCTAAAATATGTTGCTATCCATACATTTTCAAGTTTACAATGCTTTCCAAAAATGTAAAGGGTAAAGACACAACGGAGCCAGTCTGACACAGGAGTTGAGAAAACATGAAATAAACATTGTAAAGAGGGATTTTGGTCTATTGTTTTACTTTGACATTAAAACTAAGATGCTAAGGGAGAAAAACAATGTTTTGACTATAGCCAGCAGCCTGACGAAGGTCTACCTGACCGAAACGTTGCAGCAATAAATTTATATCAGAATGAGACAGTGTGCGGGAGCTTCTTTACCTTTATGACAAGTTAACCAGTCTTCTACGCCAGGGGTTTTCAACTGGTTCTGCCCCAGGGACCACCATTCAGACTAAGCAGTAGTCTGTGGCCCACTGTGTTTTCGTGTGTGCAATATAGGCCTATTTTTTTGTATAAAAGAGGGCTATATACTTTATTTTACAATGCTTTGTGTTCTCAAATGTTTAAAATAACATAAGTAGAGTTATTAAAAGACATATCAACTTGATATTCATGAATATTCAATATGCAGCAGCCCTAGTTTATTTCTAGTAGTTAAACTGGATAGCAAGTCACGGACCACCAGCAGTACTGCCACAGACCACCAGGGGGCCACGGACCACCTGTTGAAAACCCCTGTTCTACGCACCTGTCGTCCACCAGGTGTGCTGAGTCTCTTCACCTTAAGTGCAAAAGTGCAAAGGGGAAATGCTGCAGCAAATTACTCCTTTTGATTAAGTTGCACAATTCCAGTTAAGATAACGAAAGAGACTTTGCAAAATTACATAAAAACAATGGCAGCAAGAATGCAAGCTGTTATCAGGGCCAAAGGTGGACACAAAATATTGACATTTTAGCTTATTATTTGTCAACAGGGACTATTTTGTTCATGAATAACAATGAAATGATTACATTTTTGATATATTACTACGTTATTTATGTTTTCTTGTTTTAACCTCTTAAGCCCTTGGGTCCCCATTTTTGGGGACTTGCCACTTTTAGAGACAATCCTTGTTTATTTTAATCTATTTCTAAAAAAGTGTATTTTTTTTCAGGGAAAAACTGTATTTTATGACCAAATACATAAATAGGATCCAACATTTTCAATTACAAACTAC
>OMNZ01059015.1:0-12784 GCA_900303255.1 Lesueurigobius sanzi | reverse complement strand
AATGAGGTGCGGGTAAAACGTAACGGGGAAAGTAGGGCACGCTGTTCTAGACCAGGAAACAGAAGATTGCCAAGAGGTCATCACCAGGTTAACCAAGCCTACGAGCAGTGTTGACAAAGGTTTTCAATGCTCTTGCAAAGTCTTTATTTTAAATACAACTAATTCATTGTACAGACCCCTAGTAGGCTAGTAGTAGTCATGATTAGTCGATAAAGTCGGCAATGAAAACACTTTTTTCATTATCAACAAATCGCTAGATTCCTCCTGAACGGAACAATCCAAAGCACATTTCACAGAAGATAAAGCTGCTAATCATCGATGTGTAGCTGTGTGTATCATGGCAGCGGCTCTACAGCAAAAACCATGAGGTAAATTTAGCATGTCAACATTCCACGCATGCAGGATAATGCGTCAATTTTATAGCTTTTCTGAAACATATTTGCAGTTTTAGTATTTATATCGTTTCGTTAGAAGCCAGGGAGGGCAGGGAGTTCAGCTTCCCGATGGCCCTGTGTACGAAACTGTACGTACGTAGAGACGCTGATTAACTTTTCCTTATTACAGGTTTTATGTATCATGATGCACGATTGCACTGAAGAAAATTCCTAGCGTGTGAATTCTTTCTCTTCTTATTCTGATTCTAAATTGATCGATCGATGCCTACACTAAATGCTGAAGGCTTCTCAATCGTTCCTTCATCAGCTTAAGTAATTATTCATTACGAACATCTTCCTCACTGTGCATGTACATGTAAGCGAATGATTTAGCATTCGCCGAGTGTTGCCATGTCGAGTGTGTCATGCTCCTGTGCCTGTCCCACAGTCGCGCACCTCACTTCGATCGCAGCTCATGTGTGAAGAGCAGCGCTGATTTTCGCACATCAGAGGCTATATTTGACCGTGAGAACACACTGTGTACGGTTACATAAGCAGCGATAAAACTTCCTCTTCGGCTGCTCTTTTCACAAGTCATTATTTTTAGGAAGATCCAGAGAATTCGTAGAAGTTTTCAAGGTAAAATAGTGGAGTCGTAACTTGAAAAAATGATATTAATATTCATTTACCTGTATCTTTCACTTGTTACAATTTCTGGTTGATAGGAACCTGTCATCTATGGATTTATGTCAACGATGACGATTTTTAAGTCACGATGATCGGGAGAAGAAATATTGCGATTATTCATGATTATCGTATTTGTGGAAAAGAATACAGAGAATACAGAGAATTTCTCAAAATCTTACATAAAGTACTATATCGATTTGATTGTTGTTTTAGCTAAAATCCTATTGAACATTCAGCTTATGCTAAAAATACATTTAAAATACTTGATGCCATTTCATCAGCCTTTTTGGTTGAGTTTGCTCCATGTGAACACAGACTCGCTACAGCTTATGAGAAACCATTAATTGCGAGTCCTAAAATTGTCACGATTAACCTACCGTGAGCTTTCATAGCCGCGATAATCATAAAACCGGTTAATCTTGACATCCCTACTTATAACAACATTATGATATGGGTGAAATCTCAAATACAGCAGGGGTGTCCAAACTTTTAAAATTGTCGGCCGCATATTGGAGGAGGGTCGGGCTAGCTGTGGGGGCGTGCTACAAAAACGCCTTATAGTGGAGGTTACTGTGGCGTTTCACCAACCTACAGCGCCAAATGTTTGGTTTGTTTATGTTCAAGAAGTGTATTTTGTAAAATGGATTGTCTGTGTGTCTTTTTTGATCTGTTAAAGAAGGAGCTGAGAAAGTGTGGGTGCAGTCTAATAGCAGATGATATTGTAAATGGTGGAATCTCTGTGCAGATTTGAGACGTTGGTTATGAAAAACATTTCTCGACTGAATTCTCCACGGGACAAAACATAAGCATAATTCAGTGCTTGCATCAACAATTAGATTAGAACATTACATTTTTGCTAAAACTAAAGGCCTACTAGACCGTGCATAAGGAATAGTCTAAACATCACAGAACATAAAGAACTATCGCAACAGTATTTTAAATCCAATTTGTCAGTGCACACTGCAACAGACTATAGTTTTTGGATATTTGGATGTGTTTTTAACTTGCTTTGTTGCGTATGATTAGATCGATGTTAATCTACTAAAAATTATTACAATATCTGGACGTGAAGTTACAATTCAGGAGCGAATAAGAAGAAGGAGGTGTTTCTGTTTTTGAAGGGGGTGTTCCCGCTTACAAACGAAAACACCCCTTTCAGCTTCTGGCCGGATGATATTGGCATATTCAAGTGAGGAGGGCCTCAGTGCAACATTCAACTGGGAGCATTTCGCAGAGGTTTTGACAATGCAACCACACTTTTCCAGGCTTGGAACATTAATTCCAACTCTTGATCAGTTATTCAAGTCCTAATCATGTGAAAATATTATTAAACCTGCTGTAAAAGCTACAATTTCTGGCAATGTGCGTCAATT
Source organism: Lesueurigobius sanzi (assembly GCA_900303255.1). Lineage (NCBI taxonomy): Eukaryota > Metazoa > Chordata > Actinopteri > Gobiiformes > Gobiidae > Lesueurigobius > Lesueurigobius sanzi. Next base: position 10,350 of record OMNZ01059015.1, on the reverse strand, counting down.
CAGCACGAAGCTTCAGGGCCAACAACAATTGGTCTGAGGGCCGCATTTGGTCCCCTGCCACACTTTGAGCACCCCTGGCATACAGTATATGGTCGCTGGTCGCAATACATGCTGACAAAATGTGAATCACCCTTGAAACATCAGCTTCTAAGAAAATCTCACCCCAATTACCAGAAGGACAGAGGCACCTTGCACTGTGCTTTGAGTTTTGCGGAAGTGCTGAGCGTAGGTTGATCTCTACATCTTTGTCACCCGTTTGCTTAACTCCCAAGTGTCTGGCAGCAGATGCATTGCTACCAACATCTCCCCAGTCAGCATTTAGCATTGAGGAAGAGCACCTTTCTGACCCGCGACTCAAGGACAAGAGAAGGACTGATGACAGGTAGAACAAGTGAGATAAAGAGATCAAGCCATGAGAGAAAGAGGAGCGGCATCGGAGCGTATTTCACATGGAGATGGATTAGGGGAAAGAAAAGGCTATCATTTTGAGAAGAATGCGTTTTAGCTGGACACGGGCCGGGTTCATGTGCAGGGGTCTCGAAAAGCTTTTTGTGAGCTATTTGTCATGTGCATCCAGCAGAAAAGAAATATAGCGTGTTTTAGGCCGGACAGGGTGACGAAATGGTACCACTGCCCTTGAGACAAAAGACCAACACACAATTTTAATGTCATGGTAATTTCTATCTCTCAAAGCTGGTACCATTGAGGGACTGGGGCGAAGAAAAATACATTTGTACTGAGAATAAATGTGTAATCTTTTGTGCATACGCAGCTATTTCTAGGTCTGCAGACAGCAAGCCGTAAATACTCTCTGATTAGTGCCACTGCATGTTTCTCATAGTCGAGTAACAAGATTTTTTTGAACCGCAATGTGAGTTTCTCTCCACGCATGATTGGATAAGCATTTAATTCAAGCTAAAAGCAGCATCAGCAGGCCCTGGGTGAGTGTGCATTTAGACAGTCCTTGGTAAAAGCTCGCTCATTCAGACGGTACATCAGAGACAAAGGGACAAATGAGCACTTCCCATCTACATGCAATTTCCACTGTGTAAGTGTCAGAATCCTTCGCCGCACCTGTGCCCTGTTGAAATTGTCTAATTCTGTATCAATAACACTGTTCTGGCTTTTGCACAACTGCTCAGCCTGAGAGGAATGCTACTTCCCTTTAGTCACCAAACGCGACAATGCGACCAATTTCCCGATTTCAAGCCGATGTGAATGTACGTCCACGCTCGCCTAACTTTGAACGTCGCGGCATGAGCTTTTGGAGCAATTGGCGCAGGTTGAAGATGGAGCCAGAGACTCGCCGGAGAAGGAGTGAACGTGGAAATGCGGTGGCACAGAGCCCTTCAATCAAACATGTTTCAATAAAGACACACGGACCAACAAATGGGATTTTATTATGATCTCATCTCTGGACGCACAGGTTTAATCTGAGGGGAGATTTGTCCGCGGGGGAGAGGGGAGAGAGGAGGTTAGAAAGCTTCATTTTCATTCATAACTAAGTGCATGTGAAAACGCACAGAAATCTTGTTTGTTTTCTCTGAATCTCGTACCTTTTCCTGAAGAGAGCAGAGCATGCGTTAATCACCGCCAATAAGCGACTGACAGCAGCGCATTTGAGCTTCTAGCTGTAGATGTACTGAGCGATGATGCGTGTTTGGTGTGTACGCAGCATAACGTACGCATGGAAGTCTCACAGTCAGAAAATGATATAAGGTTTAGACTGCATATTGCTGTTGACTGGCAGGCAGAAGGTCTTGTGTTCCAGATTTGGTCTTTGAGGAGATTTGGTTCGTGGTCCAGGCTGGGCTTTTCGTTTGAGAGTTTGCATGTTCTATTATTTTGTGAAAAAACTATTATTTTTGTCTCTAACGTTATAGCTTGCAAATATTTTAACTCTGACTGTCCCAAATATGAGATAAATCTCAGACCATAATCTAATCAGAGAAGAACGAGGATTCTCTCGCTCTCTCACTTTCACAATCCCATACAGAATTTCTTTGGTTCTTAGCTTTCAAATGTGGAATGACATGTGAAACTTGTGCAAAGAGACATTACCTTTAAGTTTACTCTAGCTTCAAGTGGCAAAAACTACAAAAAAGACACTTGCCATGCGCTTTTGCAGCCAACTGATTATTCGTAGACATAATTGGACGATTAATCGATTTACCAAAATAATCGTTAGTTGCAGCTCTACTACAGACGCTCTCGTCTTTGCCAAAGCAAATGATTTTTATGCTCCACTTCACCAGCAGTGTATTTCTAACCAAGTTCCTCACGATTTTGAGATGCGTCTCCTGGCGCTGGTTGCCCTGAAGAACGTGAAGTATGGGTAAAAAATAGCGGAGAAAAACATCTCCAAAAATACATTCCCCCTCCACATAATTCAACAGTGCTCCAATGTTTTAAATTCAGTACATAGTTGTATCGATGAACAATAAAGCTGACTAATGAAGCAGCAAACCTGCCCCAGACAAAACAAAACACTTTCACTACAATTCAATTACTTTCCCTGTAACAGGTCACACACCAGCGGCTGGACTTTTCTCAAACTGTGGCCTGGTTTTCTGTGCAGTTAATCATATCAAACGCACATTAACTTAATTTATTCAAAACAGACCAGTCTCTAAAGCCAGGGGCTACAGCAGATGCCAGAGACAGTCGAGGTCAAATGAGCAGCTATGGTTCTGACGCCAGAGCCTCTTTTCCGCTAACAACATGAACAATGCCTCTAACTATAACAATAGTGTCTCTGCCTCTTTAATATAGACCTGCTGGACTATAACAGCATTGCCTTTCCTCATTCCCCCGCTCTGAACACTGTCATTGCTGAGGATTTGCGAACTGCTGGTTGTGTCTTTTTTGAACTGAGTAGCTTTTTCCTACTGCAATTATCCATTATCTGGCCCCTTTGTTTCCCAACTTGAATTCATTCATTTGATTATGTTTTCTGTCTGTTGCCTTCACTACTAGTCTTATTGAAGCATTGGATGTGCCATAGTGTTTTAATTAGGAAAAATTACACCATCTTTAGTTAAATACTGTTAGACAGAAATTATAAAACAAAAGCTAACATTGGTCAGTATTGAAAACCATTAGTTCCACGGGTTTTTGAACTGTGACCATGGTTCTCAATAGGGATGCACCGATCTGATACTGGTATCGGATATAGAATAGAATAGCAATAGCTTTATTGTCTACCGAAGTAGACCAGGACAGTACAAACATGCCTAGTGGAGATAAAATACAAAATGCATAGAAAAACGCATTCAGTTCACTTCTGTAGCTGTAGTGTAGTGTTCAGTTCATTGCTGAGTTCAGAAATCCCACTGAGTCCCATATCTGAGCCGATAACAGAGAAATACAATACCTGGTATCGATTCCAAATATCCGATGCTGAACCGATACTTTCACCAACTTAATCTAAGGGAATATGGACATGCTGTATGGCATTTGAAAGCTCTTAACCTGGAGAAGTCAGTCATGTACTTAGTTGCAATAGCAATTTTGATGGCTGCGCAGAATACTGCAGTTAGCAACAGTATGCTAATACTAGCTTCTACCAATCACGACTCAGACCAAAGCTATGACTTGGTCACATCAAAAGTGATGAAATAGGCCAATATTGGCCAGTAGTGAAGGACTGTGTTTGTATTTTAGTTTTTGATTACTGTATTTTTATGACTATAAGTTGCTCCAGAGTATAAGTCACACCATCCAAAAAATGCATAATGAAGAAGAAAAAAACATATAAATACTATAAGTCGCATTTTTTGGCGGAAATATTATATTTTATAAAATCCGAGACCAAGAACAGACATTTAATCTTGAAAGGCAAGTTATAATAATAACAATAGAATAGAGAACAACAGGCTGAATAGGTGTATGGTATGCTAACGTAGCACATTGATGGTTATTCAGCTACACGAATCAGTCTGGTATGTTAACGTAACATATTAATCAATATATAAGTCGCACCTGAGTACAAGTTGCAGGACAGGCCAAACTACGAGAAAAAGTGCGACTTATAGTCCGGAAAATACGGTACTGTTACAGAATTGCTGTTATACCCAACATTTGCATTTTTTTCACTCAATTCAAACCAGTTTTTTACATAAACAGCAAATATGTCGTCTACAAATCTACTTTTCTGAAAATATCGGTTGGTATTGGATATTGATAGATATTCAAAGCCCAAGTATTGGTATCGGTATCAGAAGCAAAAATGCTGGATCGATGCATCTAGTTCTCTATTGGGTTTACCTTCAGTTCATCTCTTTATAGCTTCATAACAACACTGTCTTTTTCCATAATGAGCTTGAAAACCGTGGCCAACGCCAACAGACATCAGCTATTTTTTTATCTGCCAACAAGATGTCTTTTATTATTTTGGCATTATTTGACTTCAAAACTTCCAAACGCTCCATAAGATAATCACTATTAGCACATCCTAAATCCTTTCTGTGAAGGATGAATTATAGCATGCTGTTAACTTTTGCTGACCTAAGAACGAGTCAGATTTACAACCCTGCGTTTTTCCAATTGGGCCACGTGTTTCCCGTGCGCCTCTCGGGACTTATCGGGTCGTCCTATGGCTCACCCTCTTTAACGCGGCCCATAAATAAGCCATGCATAAACATACTCCAGCGAGACCGCACACTTTGTCACTTATAGAGACTTTCGACGCAGCAGCTGTAGCCCACCTCTGTTTAGGAAGAAAGAAATTGCGGGACACATTGGTCGACTTGAGTTTCTCTGCCTAATAAGGAGGGAGTCTGTGTGTTTGAGTTATTGTGACAAGTCGATAGTGATAAATAAAACTTGCTCTGACGTTGTGGTTCTGGTGGTTCTTTGAAGAGTTGTGTCCTCGGCTGAACTGGGCCTTGTGGCTTTGTGATGTCACCGTGAGAGATGCAAAGAATAAAGCAGCGGTGTAGCTTTGGGATCCGTCCACCTGTCATAATAAACCCACTGGAGATGTTCATTTCAAGTTGCTCGACATTTTGCAACTTTTGGATTGACTACAAGGCTGACAGTGAAATGTTTATACAGTTTATTGATAGATGCTATGAGACATTTATTTTATTCAATTCTACCTGTTTGCAAAATTATTTTCTTCTTTGATGGCACATTTCCAGACTTTTTGCACCCCCCCAGTGTGATCTTAGCTCAAGAGCTGTTGTAACAAGGACATTTCTCCATTGTAAGATCAATAAAGTCTTATCTTATCATATCTTATCTTAGAAAACTATCAAAACAACAGATATTTCTAGCAAAGGTGCCCTCAACCTGAATTACTTTTCGTTTTTTTTTCTTCGAGTTGAAGTACTGCTCTAATATTTCTGAGATTTCAACTTGTGACAAACCTCCATTCATTGGAACTTATTAAAGGAAAAGTGTTTTTCCATCAGTACCTTGCTATTCACTTTTGTAATTGCAGTACTTTATTATTTGTTACCAAATGGATTTGTCTACAAAGTGATTTTTTTATAGACTCCTAATTGAAAATCCATTAAATGAGGTTCAAAGACTCTGAGAAAAGCTTTGTTTACACAGGTGCCTGCTGCACTTGATTGATCAGGATATTTCAAAGTGAAAATGAAAGAAAATGGAAGTGCATGAGAGAAAAACATACTTTTTATAATATTATTTCTAAAGACGAAGAACTTTATTTATCAACTTTATAAACCATGATATAGAAACTTACCTTACCATATGACTTACTAGAGGCCGACTGATTTGGGTTTTTCTAAGGCTGATGCAGATAGTTTGGGGTTTTGGTTGGCCCAATGCCGATGAACGCCACCAATATTTTTGGCTGATATTGAAGGCTGATTTTTTTTCTATCATGTACATAATCCTGTCTTTGATGTTAACTGTGACAGCAAGGGGCGCTGTATTAGGGACATAGGGCTGATTTAATCAGGACTTCCATGTTCATTGACAAACAATTACCTTAAAGAGGGCCTAAACGGGCATGCCAGAGCCTTACTCCACCCACAGTACACCAAAAATGTGAAATCTGGCGTGAAAGAGTAGCCTGGTAAACCAGACTATAGCATGGATTGTATAGTCTGGGGTCGCATCTTTGGGAAAGCTGAAAGTTGTGGGTGGAGCCAACAGTTGTCAACTGCTTCTGCTGTGGTTGGTCAACGCTATGACCAATCAGAGCAACGGATCTTCCTTGTTTTGCTATCTCCACCGTTGTGCAGCCGTGTCGTCATCCTGCTAAGCCCGCCTCGAGTCAAAAAAACCCCACACAGACGGAGCGTTGTGATTGGAGGCCAGATTCCTGGCCCAGCTACGAGCAGCTCCTATGGTGCGACGTTAGACCAACCCACCAGGCAAAAAATATTTTTGGCCACTAGGGTGCGTCTAGTTTACTAGGCTAGCGTCCTCGCTAATCCAACTCCACTGGCTACGGGGGAGGAGCCACAGTGATACCACAGCGTTAAAGGATGATGAGGCGTGGCAGAGCTGATGACGTCGACTTCTACCGACAGCACGACTTCTACCTCATCAGCCAACGGAAAAATTCAAATGGAATACATACGGCTGACAAGTTCAACCTCTAGAGGCTGTTAGCCACTCGGTTTTAGGCATTAAGGACACTTTTGAGGAAGTTTGCACTAAAATGTCAAAATATTAACAGGGACATGTAGACAATACTATTACACACCCATTTACAGTTTATCAGCAAAAGAAAAGTTGGTTTTGTGTTTAGTTGCTCTTTAAATAACAAACTTTTTTCTCAGACTATTGTATTATTATTATTATATTTTTAATAATTATAATACATTATTTTATTATAATAAATAATAATTTGAAGACCTATTGCATTGTCAGTGTATTACAGGCCTATATTTATAAACATGTAAGAAGTCTGGAATGTCGCATTTACTTTTGAATTGGAAGGTATTGTTGATTAATATTAAGGCTAATTTAGGGATTTTACATTAAAACATTTTTTAAATATAATTTTGCAATTGTAAGCTCCTTTAAAAATAACAGCAAAGCAGCAGCTATTATTGTTTCAGCTCTATATGTTTCTAAAGGCCTTTCTAATATTCTGTATTATGTAGGAAGTGCAGCCCAAATCCAAAAATAACATCCACAACATATAAAAAAATACCAGCTTTATTTTTGGATTTTGTCGGCCGACCTCTATTACTTACCCACCTTTACTTACAAATAATGTCCAAAACATTGAACTCCTCGCAGCTGAGCAAGTGTGTGACCACATTTGCTTGTTTTGCATGGCCATAAAGATGTTTGGGGTCAGGGCTCTGGGTTTGGCCACTCACATCCTCCGAACATTACTCAGATAACCTCTGACCTTGTCTTGTCCGAAGCTTTTAGTGTCATTTCCCCACAAACCCATTTTCTCCTGCAGATCGCTGGTATGTGCAAACTATAGGCCGAGACAGATGTGAAAGTTGAAAAGTTCAGCGAATACATCCAACTGTCCCGAAGCCTGCTATTATTTTAGGAGTTGCACAAAAAGATGATAGTCATAGAGAAGGCACTTGTGTAATCACACGGACACTCGCAGCTGCAGATGTCGGAGCATTTTCCATTTATTTCAAAGCACTGTATACAGTAGATTGTGTACAGCCCTACTGTCTGTAACATCTGTGCTGGTAACATGCTATTATTCTGCACTTGGTTTTATGGTTTGTGTAACATACAGTCATTCTCCACGGTCGGATCTCAGATTTATTAAGGTCTTGATGAGCCACAGTGTTCTCCAGTGTTCCATCTTTTTTTTTTCTCACCGTTTGCTGTTTTAAAGTTTAGTCAGTAATATACGATCTGCTTTATATCATGTCACTGACAGCACAAACAGAGCTGTGTCAGTAGTTTTACACTTTTAGTTGTGGCGCAAATGTATTACTAACTCTAACATCCCAATGCTTCACAGAGTTGAGTTAATTAAGCACATTCCACTACTCAGTGTTGGGCAAGTTACTTTAAAATTGTATATTCTATTACAAGTTACAGCTTTAAAAATGTAATATGTTTGTATTATATACAGTATTACCTTTTGCAAAAATTTAACTGAGTTACACTACTTTGAGTTACATTTGAGTTTCTTTTGGCAAAATATAGACTGAAAATAGTGAGAATATTTGCACCAAGCTAAAGTGTGTGCATGAACGCGAGTCACGTTCCCCAGATGGAAGGCTGTTGTTCCCGTTTGGTTTGTGTTCATGTGCTTTCTATGTCGGAAACTGGGAATTTTGATTTCACCAGATGAAAAAACTCTTTCATCACTAATTAGCATTTAACAGAGCTAGCTATTTACATTTGGTTTTAGCATCTCAAAAGCTAAATTTTGGTTTGTTTGTTTGTTTGTTTCATAAAGCATCACATACATTTTCTTTTTGCTAGCATAAATTTCAGGCATGGAGTGCTTAGACGTGGAGAAGGTGAGTGCTTCAGTGGGTAGAGAGGTGCCCGTGTCAGGTGCTCTTCAGGATCTAGAGCCAGGAGTCTATATTTGAAAAAAGAGAATGATCCGTCATCCTGAATGACTGTCCCACATGACTGAGCTCTGCTTTTTAAGCACACCGGTGTGCACTTTACAATTAGCCCAGAAGAAGGTCGTGCGTGACCGAAACGCGTCGGCTAAAGTCCCTCTTTGTTCTAATAAAGGACTTTTATTTGCAACCTCAGAGTGCCTTGGATCATTCTCTTTTTTCAAATATAAATTTCAGGCATTTCTCTCACAAATATATATATCAACAAAGGTGAAAATAGCAGTGTTTAACCAAAAATCTCACATTTAACGAAAAAATTAAGAAATCAGCTGAATTTCCGCGCCAGGTGCGGATGTCGGGAAGCTTGTTTTGATGCTGCATCTTGTGGAGAGTTGCACTTACAACTTGAGTTACTTCAATTGTAATTACGAATATATTACTGTATTTTACTAATATATTACTGTATTTCGTTTAAGTAATATATTATATTCCTCAGTTGCTTACTCCCAACACTGCCACTACTTCAGGGAGCAGTACTGTCAAATCAACATCCATTTTACCAGTTCGCTTTTATTTTTTACTTTTATTTTTTTCACTAATGTCAGCTTTTATATACTGAAGGACTAAACAAACGTTAGTCCACTACTTGGATATACTTCAAAGGTTCTTTCAGGAAGCTTTCACCTCAGCCAGCACAGAAAGTAACAATTTGATCTTCATGAGAGGAAAACACAGTTTAGTTGGTTGATGACTGCGACAGGGCGGACATGAAGCTTACAAATCTGACCAATGAATCAACTGATTTGCTACAGCAGCTGAAGCAACGTTTATCATCTACCAAAACAATAAAACATGTATACATATTTCTATTCTATCATACCAAAAAACCTGAAATGACTTTTTGACAGCGCTATTGTCTCCTATACACCGAAATGTGAATCCTTGTTTTACTGTGGCGTAAATGGGACGTGTCTGCTCCCAATTAACCTCCGCTCTGTGTGACTGAGCTCGTGGTCTGTTGCCTGCTGTCCCTCACTGCGCTTTCTAAACCGTGGCTGGTTCTTCTTATCCGTCTAAAACAATGTGTGGTCTCTCTGTAAAAGCTTGTTCTTTGGCAACAAAATAAACACATCCAGATCATTTAGTTCAGTAAAAAGGTCCTTGTTTCCACTGGCTGCATTTCAGACACTGACTTTGGGGCCACTGTTTGTAGGTAGTTAGACTAATAGTGCTTTGTAGCTTTGGCATAATCTCCTTCCTCATTATTTAGCCAACGAGTTCCCCGCTGAGTTTTCTCTCTTTGTCTGTCTGTCCGTTGGCTTGTTCCAACAGGAATTCCCAGACATCCACACAAAGCTACAAGTTTAATTTGTCGCCACCAATTAAGGCTGTGAATATTTTCTGCAGTCACTCGCCGTCCCTTGGTACCTTACATAAACTATTGCAATTCACAGCTGAATAAAACTGTCTTGTTCAAAGCAAAGGGTTTTAAGTAGTTGTTTGTTAAAGGAGTAATACTGGTTCTCAGTAAAGTACATTTTGTTTCCTGCAAATGCCTGCTGGAAGAAGATCAAAGATTAGTGCTTACTAGCTACATCCATGCTCAGATATATTGAAAAAGTTTATCATCAGAAGGGGCATCTGACTTAAAAGCCATGTTAAAGAACAACTATCTTCCCTACCAGAGCCTAACTCCACCCACATATATTTTTTGAAAACTGCGCCAGAAGGAGGCGTCGCCTGGTGGAGCAGGGAATGCCCGGGGGGCTGAGGGTACTGCCGCTTTCTTTATAACATAGTGTTGAGGTTATGCTTGCTCCAGGAGCAGCTAAATATTACTCAATATGCTATATGTCTTTTGAAAGCT
>OMNZ01058986.1:5842-17811 GCA_900303255.1 Lesueurigobius sanzi | reverse complement strand
ACCGAAAAAATAAGGTGAAATTTGAATTTTTACAGATTAATTAACTGATAACTAGTAAAACTGAGCAGAAAACCCCAAATCCACTCTGAGCAAATCTTTTAATCTAATATATCCACATAATAAAACCATATTTTTAAATCTGGCTTCATCCATTTAGATTGCATCACTGAAAATAAAGACAATTTAGGCCATTTCTACACTTAAATTGCCTTATTTTTATATGAAGAAACAAAATGACAGAAACCTTGCAATAGAGTTTCCTCATATTCCTCATATTTGCGCCAGTAATCCACATCTATCCCTACATTTTAACTTTCCACCTGCAACGTCACCCAATGAAAGTTCATGTGCGCAATTTTCAGATTCCATTTCTCTTCAAATCTCCATGCAAAACAGCAAGGGCCATTTTTAAAAAGTGCATTTTTGTCATATTGGCAACGACATACTGTAGGAGACATTGTGGAACTTTAAAATGTGAAAAACAACATGATATAAGTGTGTATTTGACCTTTTAGTGACTCAGTGGCTGTGGGTGGTTAGATGGCGGCTTTAACTCCCATCACAGCAGCCTCTATGACCATTCAGGAATAATGGGTTCTTCATGTAGACAGTATTGTTTATGGTCTTTTTCTTCTTCAGGTGGAATGGTGGAAGGAATATCTACAATTCCTTGCCTGATTCATGGAACCAAAACCAAAGTGAAATCAGATTACTATACTCCAGCTGTTTTCTGTGTGTACCATCACTGCAGTGTGTCTGTCACAATTGTTAATAGTCTGCCCCAGGGTACTAGCATTGTTTGTAAATTTTGTAAATATTGTACATTTTGTATATATTTTTGTATAAATATGTGGTGGTTTTATGGGATCATACGTCCTGCAGATGTGCCTGCACACATTTACTGTATTTTGATTTGTGAACACTTACGTCTTGTGTCCAGTCATGTGACACTAACTAGGTCACGTGTGTATACAGGTGTCAGAGCGCTTTTAAATTGTCTGAAGAAGGGCTGACGCCACAAACATTACACTTGTGTTGCCTAAATAAATGGTGAGTTACTGTAGCTGCAGCTTGTGCGGATCCTTGTATTTCTTCTATATGCCAGTTTAGTTACCCTTTAACAATATTCTGAAGGTTTGTTCAGAGGGATTTTTCAATATTTAATTCATATCATGATTTAATGAGTTTTCAACCCTTTTAATATATTTAATCACTAATAACTAGTTTATTGAAAAACTAATATCAAAAATTGCCTCCGCTGAACAAATCTTTGTCACTAATATATCTATATTTTCAATTATTTAGATTTGAACGCAGTGGTAGAAAGGCACGCACATGGCATGGCATACGTTAATGAGGCACAAAGACAACTCTGTCTTCTACAGAAAACTTGAACGTAACCCAACCTCAGAATTTAAACAAAGCACTAAAGCTAAGCTGGATCAATTCCTTGAGAATGACGACATCACTAAAGCAGAGCATGCATATCTGTCAGTAGACTGCTGTACATGCTCCCAAAAATACACAAAACCTACACTGACTGATTTTTTTTAAATGCTACACAACATTGAGCTTTGTGACCAATGCTATCTTGTTAGTATGGACATAGAGTCTCTTTACACTAATGTCCCATTTGAAGGGGGGCTGCGAGCCGCTGAATCATTTTTGAACTCTAGAACTGAATGTAGACCCAGCACCAAATGTATAGTTGACCTTTTGGAAATTGTCCTCACTTCCAATTTTTTCATGTTTGAATCTAATGTGTATCTCCAGATCTCGGGCACGAGCATGGGCTCTAAAATGGCACCCAGCTTCGCATCCCTCTACGTTGGACACTTTGAACGGGACATCATCTTCTGCGAAAATCACAACCCACGCCTACACTACATCCAAAACTGGAGACGATACATAGACGACATTTTCTTTATATGGAGAGGCACTGAAGCAACTGAGACACTTCCACAACTTTGTTAACTCAATGACAAGCAATTTTAAAATCCCCATTGAACTCTGATGTGTGCAAAATGAACTTCTTGGACATTTAAATCTACAGAGACTCTAACAAACTAGGCTCAGACCTATACAGAACAAGTACAGACAGAAATTCCATACTCCATGGCAAATCGTTCCATCCCACTCCACTAAAAAGAAGCCTACCAATATCACAATTCAACAGAATCCGCTGCATTTGCAGTGCCGATAAAGACTATGAGAAACAAGCAGAGGACATGGCAAAACGCTTTCAACACAGACAATACAAGAATGAATGGATAGCAGCTGCACAAAACAAATTTGACACGGTTTCACAAAAAGAATGTCTGGAACATACCAGAACAAAACAAGTGGACTCCAGAATCAAATGTAGTATGGAGTACTCACCTCTTGGCAAAGACTTTGAAAGAACTATTCACAAACACTGGCACATTATCCAAACAGACCCCAGACTCATTGTATTTAAAAGGGCACCAAACCTGAACAACCTGCTGGTCAGAGCGGAATTGCCCTCATTAACTCAGCCCAACTTTCTTCAGCAAATTCCACATGACAACTACAGGTGTGGACACAATGCAACTTCACACAAAAGACAAACCATATCACATCTACATAATAGTACCAACAACGTCATCTATATGCTCCAGTGTCCCTGCGGCCTAGCCTACATAGGCAAAACGACAGGACCCCTTAAAATCAGAATCTCAGAACATCGGTCTAACATACGAAATCATGATCCCAAAAGCCCGGTCGCAGCACACTTCACAGCCCAACGTCACAACGTAAGCACACTGCGCTACCTGGGCATTGAACACATAAAACTGAGAGCATGGACAAACTTCTGCTGCAACGCAAAGCATTTTGGATCTACACCCTGGACACACAGAGCCCGAAAGGCCTTAATGAGGATTTTGACCTCAGACCTTTTCTGTAATGACCTTTTCTGTAATGACCTTGTCTTCAATGACCTTGTCTTCAATGTACAAAAGTTCAGTATTGGCATCTATACTCCAGTGTTTGTGCAGCTGTTTTCATACATGTAACATCACTGCAGTGTGTCTGTCACATTTGTTAAGTCTACCCTGGGGTACTAGCAATTTCTGTAAATTTTGTATATATTGTACATATTCTGTATTTTTCATATGTGTAGTGGTTACATGGGATCACATGTCTTGCCTGCACACATTTCCTCTGTATTTCGATCTGTATATTTGCTTTCTGTTCAGTCATGTGACCCTCACCTGTCTGTGTGTCAGAGCACATTGTCGTTACACTTGTGGTGCCAAATAAATGGTGAGCTAACTGCAGCTTGTGCAGATCTTTGAATTTCTTTAATTATTTAGATTTGCTCACAAAAATATAGGACATTTTATGCATAAAATGCCATATTTTTTATATGAAAACATGACACATGACAGAAAACTTGAAATTATTTTTTCCCCCTATTCCCCTGCAGTGTTAAAACTACTATTGGTCAAACTGGACATACTGATTTAAAGCTATACGTTGCTTCTCTGGGCACTGGGGCCAAATGCTGACTGGCAACTGTCATAAAGCACGCCTTGTTTAATAGCAGTATCATATTTTATTTCCAGTGGATTTACAGCATATTTTATAGCACAAAAGGAGCGCTCTGGACATAAACCTCTCTGTGGCCTCTCTTCCGCGGAGTGGGAGGACCCCGTCCGCCGCGTGTATTCCCATATAAGGTCAGCAGTCTGTATGACATCAGGGCTGACTCCATCACTTCTTTGGTTTAGCATGAGAAGAAGAAGAGGTGGAGGTAGGGCACACACAAAGAATCTTATGGGTCAAGCTCAAATTTTGATTCAAATGAATGTTTTGCATTATTGTGTTTTTCTTTATATGGTCTAGACAAGACAGATCTTATACACTCGCCATTTTAAACACTTTTTTTCCATTTTACTCCAAGCCAGATGCAGCTACTGCCACCGCATTGACTGTATAAACCTGATTTTTAAAAAGATATGAAGATTCTTATCTATAGGATTTGTTTTATTGAATTATTTTTTGCACACAAGTGGTAGTCGTAAGGTTTTCTGCTTCAAAATGCAACGCCAACACAAACACACACAATACAACCCTTAACTCCCGTTCTAATACTAGGAAAATTCTATTTAAATTGAGTTACTTCACAAGATAATTGAGCATTAACCTGCTCTGAGCAAAATGTCAAGATTTTAGTGAGCCTCGATTCCGATCATCACCGTTAAAGATGCCGCGCCTGCTTCCTCTGGACACGTCTCCAAGGGAAACCTGGCTCCGACCGCGACAGAGGAGCCAAGCAGCCGTTTCCCTGGCAACTGAAGTTAATAGGTTTCCTGTGTCTCCTGCGTGTGCCCTCCTCTTCCTCTCCATCTTTGTCTGTGTGGATACTACTACAAGGCCAAATACCAAGCATTGTTCAGCCGGTTAGAGTAAAGTCATCTTGAAGGGCCGGCTGCAGACTGTAAAAGCGCTACCTTCACATTGGACTGAATTATATTGTTTGTCAACAATCACGTAGACTGAGGTCGCTGTCATATTGTCAAGGGTCAGTGGTCACTAATTTAAACAAATCATATACTCCAAGGTAAAGATTATTTGTAAAAACTAGTTCTCGGGAACCTCCCATTGAAACTATTTCGCCCCACTTTATAGTCTTGTTATGACCCTCAAGTGCTTATCTTACAACTCGCTACACCGTCCTGTTCTTTGTCTTTTAATATTTTGTTAAATAAAATTGTTATTTAAGATATTAACAAAAAATAACAGGCCAATTAGGTGCCTTGTTGATCTGCGGTTGCCATGAGAATAGGGTGACCAGATTTTCTGACTAAAAAAACTGGGACACTATTTGGGATTTAGTTGCATGGTCAACCAGGGAGCCATTTCTTGACCCACGCTAAATGGTAAACTGCTTGTTAATGTCTTACACCAATCTTGGTGCATGACTTGATATGTTTGATTAGTTTCTGCTTTGTAATAGACATTTGCATGGCCCAAAGACATACCAAAAAAAGACATGGCCAAAAACTGGGACACTTGGGATAGATCCTGTGTAAAACAGGGGCAAAATGGTTTTGTAGGAATGCATGGGGAGATGGGACAGAGGAGTCAAAACTGGGACTGGGACGTCTGGTCACCCTACATGAGAATGTAACTTGCACATGGAAGTTGCACATTAGGCTCCAAAAATTCTATATAAAATTCATGCAACATTCATACATACATACTGTAGATGGCGGGCGGTGGTTCACAGCGGCTACACTGCTAGCATGAAATAGCTTCAATAGCCCGGGCTGAACGCTATGGGGAAAGCCACGCAGGCTACCTCCATTATTATCTACACTCTGGACACTCTGACTGGAACAGGCACCAACCTTTAATTCCGACTCAGAAAGTCGAGTTGGATCTCTCACGCCCAACTTAGAGGAAACAACATGGCGGTGCACATGTTACATGTGTTGTGTTACTAACGCTATTGTGCGATTTGCAGCAGGTTTTTCCATAATAAACTAATGGAGGTTTAAAAATACTGGATTTATAACTTATATAAAAGCATTTTGACACTACAGTGAGTTAGATGTATTTACCAGCAGTCACTCAGCAGCTAACGGAGCTGTTCCTCGGCTCTTTTCTTCACTTCTTATAATGTTTCTAGCCAATGTAAGTCTATGGACAACGTTCGCTTGTAGACACAAATGGCGGATTTCCATGGTAACAGTGAATTTTCCCGAACTGTTTAATCTGTGATGCTAATTATGCTAATGTTGCTGACACCCACCAAGGGCTAACGACAACAAGCGCTAACTGCACTATGTATTTGATTTGTAACATTATTTATGAAATCATACATACAACTACAGTGTTCAGGTTTATAAAATAAATTGTTAGGGGCATAAAAAGCTGACTTTTAACAGCTTTGTAGCTTAAATGATGTATTTGTGTCACTGTCTCTCATTAAAATTTCCAACCTGACAGCTGGAACACAGGAACTCAGAGGAAACGTCTTTCTCATCTGGGAGTTCTAGCCTCTGACGAAAAAAAACAACATACAGCGACATCTTGAGACATCTTACTATACATTTCTACTGAATGATTAGCAGCTGTGGTGTGTTTACATTTCCCATTTTAAACGAATGGAGACTTTAAAACATAAAATACTGGCGTTATAGTAGTGTAGCTTGAATCGTCGACTGGACTGGAGTTGATTGAGGTGAGGACACTTCGCTTCTATCCACAGAAACTTCTTCATAGCTCTCACGGTCAGAAGACTTCCTGGATGAGTGAGAGCCTTCATAAGCATACTTAATTAAAGCATTTGGACACTAAAGTGTGCTAGATGAATTTACCAGTCGTGACACACAGCTAACAGAGTTGTCTCACGGCTATTATCTCTGTTTGTGTACGTCTGTAGCTAATGTTGCTGTATGTTAATATAGTGTTTGTTCGGCAGTGCTGTAGGTTGTGCTATTTTTCTATTTCTTTGTGTGCCATACGTTAATGGAAGAGGCAGATAATGTTTTCAGAAATTGTGCAAAGAAAACATCCTAGTCCACACAAATGCAGGCCTTAGTATAATAGTGTTTGGTGCGAATAGATGTTTGAATTTCCGCCCAAAGCCACAAGCGTCTCAGGTGTTCCCTCAAGCATATCTGCTGATTCAGGGGCCGCTGATGAGATACTTTAATTACAACCAATTAAATCTGTGTAACTATCTCTCCCATCTGTGAGTGTTTGCAGCTATTTACCAGTACAGTCTATTTATTGCTAATGGTTCAGGCCGTGCCAGCGAAACAAAGATGGACAGTATAGGCTTGTAAATACATAATGAAGAATCTAATCCGCTGCACAGAACAAATTCAAGCAAATTGAGTCTAAATCAGATTCCCGCGCCAGAATCACATCCTAGGTTTCCCGAAGTCATAGTCAATAATGCAGTGTAGGGCTGTACAATATATCGCCACATTATTGCAGTGTTCTGTAACGTAACATCCACATTTCAAGAAGCCACAATATATCGTAAAGTCAGTAATGTCTTCCATCTGACTGAGATCGACATGTTTTTTGTCTACCACTGCCTAAAGCAGAAACACATGGATGCTTAATGTACAAAAGTTCAGTACAGTCTGTAGAACAGCCCTATCTTTCTCAAAATGAGGCAGATGAGCTTGAGCATGTCATCGTGTTGAAAGAGTGTGAGCTTAAGGAGATGAAGGGCAAGTCTCCTGGGCATGACTCTGGCCATTATTAGGTCCACTATTCAGTTCTTGATTCTGGCAGGGGGCTTCCATCAGGATGTAAACACTGCATTAATATCATTGCTTCTCAAGAAAGGCAAGGATCCAATGCAACGTGCCATTCATGCAAAAATATTTTACTAAACTAGTGCACTTTGATCAAACAGGATTTCAGACAATGTTCGATAGCTTTGAAGTGTAATCGCGCAGTGGCACAGATGGTAGAGCAGCTTGTTTTATGATTGATTTTGGAAGAAATTGGTATCTCAGGTTTCAAAATAAATTGAACAAATATCAGCCCTACTCCTAAATAAGTTCTAATAATGCTAGTTCCCCCGCTCTGATCTGATCGCTGTTGTGGAACATCTTAGGTATCTGGGCATAGAAAGTTTACATACCCTGACAGAACATCAGGGTGTGTAAACATACATGAATGATAACACAAAAACCTTTATTTCACTCATGGTTAGTGGTTGCATGAAGCCATTTATTGTCAAAAACCTGTTTGTTTACGCTTTTCAACTAGAAACTGGTCAAATGTCCTTACATATTGTGCATCTTGAAACAAACCAAGTTTTTCAGAGAGTCCTGTATTTCAGAGGAAGTGGCTTTTTCTTTGCTCCTGAACAACTTCCCTGGCAGTTGGTGAAGGTCATGTAAACGTTAGATCGGGGACATTTGAGTAGTTTCTGTCCCCCCCCTCCCCTCCGCTGGGTCGCTATTGCCTCGAAGCACAACTCAAGGTGTTTTTTTGATGAGGGATTAACATTGCACCATGCTCCAAAACTCTAAATGTTCTTTTAGTCAAACTTATTGAGCTGAAATGGTTCAGTAAGCCCCAATGGATATAAAAATTACTGCAGTAAGGCTTATTGCAGTATATGTTTATACCCAATGGGGCCTCCATAGTTTAAGCTTGGATCATTTATTTTGACCTTGGAGGTTTCTGTAGTTCTTGCTCCTATTGACAAACACTGTCCAGCCGCTGCTTTCCGAACAGTGTGTGCAGCCCGAGATTGCACTGCTGTGTTTTTGTTGCACACTAAGTTTGACTCACATTTGTATATATCAAAATCATACAGTAAAACCATGGTCAAAGAGATATTACCATAAACTTGCAATGGACCTGAAAAGCCACATACAATAGTGTAGTTTGGCCGACTATAGTCACTTTCCTGCTGAATGTCATAAACGAGGGTTTGGCCACAGAAACCCGACCGCAGTTACGGTAGAGTAGATGTGCCCAATAAAGACGGCCACTACTGGGACTGCAGAGCGACGTGACGGTGCCAACGGAAAACGGCACGAGTATTTCATTTTGTTTTTGACGTTTTAAGTGAGTCGACACCTGACTCAGCACCACTCCTGAGTCTGATATTTATGGAAATGCCTCGTCACTGTGGGCTGGATATTTCAATTGTAGACGGCAAACAACTTGAGTTTTTTTTTTTCCTGAAGCACAAGCTCAGCAAACACATTTAGCTGGGATCATGCTCTCCTTGTTTAAATACAGAATGATGTGTTTTCTTGCTTGTCTTAGTAGCAGAGCAAAATCAAGAACATTGTAGGGCCAGATCTGAAAACGTCAGAAAGGGTGTCAAAAATGTACTGAACAATTTCATCATCCTTTAAGCTCTTTGAGGAGCAGCCAGTCCTGATGTCACAACCATGAATCTTTTATACAGTAAGGCCTCAGCTCATTAAACACATGTGTGTGTGCAGTTGTATGAACGTGCCATATAATATGTAAAATGTGCTGGGATTGCTCGTGCGTGAACATAGCCTTGGGCAAATGCACACTGTGTGAAATGTTACTGTAATACAATGAAATGCCTTGGGAAATGTTCACATTCTGCAGCGTTATGAGAGATCTGTTAATGCATTGCACCATTACACTTTGGTAAGCAACAAACTATTTCATTCTTGAAACAACTCGACGCAGATTTACATTCAAAACAAATATATAGGGATGCACCGATACCACTTTTCTCAAACCAATATACGAGTACTTTGATTTGAGTACTTGCCGATGCCGAGTACAAGGCATTTTCTTCAAACATACATCTTGTAGCTGGGCTAAAGTGTTTAGTTCTCATTTCCATTTAATGAAGTCATTTATCAATTATAATAATATTACTTTCAAGAGAAGTTTGATCAGAATTATACGGTTAAAGTAAAGGTATTTTATTGAATTTAATATTGGTAATAAGCATGTGTAATGCTGTGTTTTTGGGGTCTCACTTTGTTCATTTGTTCAAGATGAAAATTATAGGAAATATTTATGTCCACATTGTACACACTGTTCATATCCAAAAGTTACTCAGAGCCTGTGTTGCATTTGCATATAATAGTATGTAGATGGTTACTTATTATTTTAACTAGACTGACCTCATGTTACAGTAGCCTCACTACAGCTAGCGATATGGTTGCTTTTTAGCTTGCTTGTTAGCATATTGGATATTTTAGCTCCAGGAGCAGCTAAATGTTAGTCAATATGGACATGCTATATCTCATTTAAAAGCTCTTATTTAGCCCGTTTTAGGTGCTTTTAGTCAGTTTATTTTACAGATGCACTTAGTCCCTAAGCATAATACGCTAAGAATCGCCATTAGCAGCTAGCAGCTGGTTAGCCACATTAGCGCTGCCTTTGTCAACATTGTAGACGCACCACTGAAGTAAACACTTAGCCCTGGTTAAATTCAGCACAAACGGATTTAGGGAATGTGTCTGTAATAAAGTCAGGTCTGTGTGGAGTATTGTATTTCCACTCTTATGAACTCTTCAGTGTGTTGTGCTGCTCTGTGGTGCTGCTCTGTGGCGCAACAGCGTCCAGAGGTGCAGCGCACGTCAATTGGTATCGCTTCCTTAGTATCGGCGTAATGAGTACAAGTACGAGTACAAGCAGGTGGTATCAACCCGATACTGGTATCGGTATCGGTGCATCCCCACAAATATACTTTTACCTTAGTACTACCATGACTAACTAATAGGAGCATCCATTGCCTTTTACCATAAGTATTACTTTTCCAACAACAAAATCACAAAAAGGTTGACATCAACAGCTACTGTCCTACTAAAACACAATCATAGCAGTAAGAGTGAGCTACTGTGAAGCTCATTTAGAGTCAATTACAAAATTGCACCACCATCAAAACATAACAAAAACAGTAAAGCTATTACAACCAGCAATGGCTGAAAATCAAATGTGGATCCGGCATTGTGCAGCATTAAGAAAGTCCACATAGTCTACATAGTATAATGAGTATGACCTGAGGGGAGCTTTAGCAATTTCATTTATCTTAAGAGGCACAGAGAAAGTCTGCAGTACTGTTGAATTATGAATCTGCAGAGAGTTGGGGGTATTTTGTTAATCTGCTATAATCCCACTGAGATTATATAGTGACTGGTATTGCTGTGTAAATGAAATCGAAATCAAATCAAAATCACAAATGAATTGGTAGCAATTGCTAATAATATATTTGCAAATATATTATGCTCCCTGCAATTAATCAGGGAGCATAATATATTTGCAAACATAACAAAATAATCTGTCTCTGAAAAGTGTCTCCATGAGCCGTTGTTGAAATGTTGTTTAGCTCTAAATGGCATTGACATAGCCACCTGCTGTGATTGGTAGTCAAAAATATCAAGTCTGTTTGCAAACTGCATGAGTATGTGTATATTTTGACATTACATCCAACATAATCGGGAGCGACGCGTGATAAAAGCCAATGGAGCGTTTTGAAATCAGCGGCAGCCTGCAAAGTCTCATGTGGGGAGGTGGGACAACCGTGTCTACCTCAAACAATATGTCGGGTCAGCAAGATCAACAGCTGAGTAACGCAGGAGCCGCGCTCAAACCGCCCTCGGTGATAAACAGGAAACACAGATGGGGCTGCGGTGAACCGGAGAATATGAATAAACTATGAACTTGGTGTTTCTTGAGTTGGAGCTGTGACGGGAAGAATATGCAGCCAAAGTTCAACGGCTGGGGTGAAGTCTCTCTGCAGGGCTCCCTTTTAAAACCCAGATGTTGTGTGTAAAAATGCTGCGATGGAGGAATCTCGCTTCAGGGACCGGTTTGCCAAGTACAGCCACTCAGTCAGTAAAAATGTCTGTAAAAATT
This sequence comes from Lesueurigobius sanzi, assembly GCA_900303255.1. Taxonomy (NCBI): domain Eukaryota; kingdom Metazoa; phylum Chordata; class Actinopteri; order Gobiiformes; family Gobiidae; genus Lesueurigobius; species Lesueurigobius sanzi. The sequence goes on along the minus strand of OMNZ01058986.1, from coordinate 6,450 downwards.
ATATCAGAGAGCATTTTGTGTAATCTGTTCCTTTATAACTGAACTAACTTACCTTTTCCATATGATGCACTATCAGTGTTCTGTACTGTGATTTTTACATGTTTTATGGTTTAGTATCCTCATCATCAGGCCTAATATTCATGTGATTTAGAATAATGCTGAGGTCCACTGTATGTCCAAAACACAACAGTTTGGTGCTGAGTCCAGCTGAAGAGGTGTGCACCCGGCACCTCTCCACTTGCTTCATAAAACCTCTGGTTTGCTTGTTTGTCACTATTCTCTGTGTGGTTCATGTGCATTAGATCGAGGATATACAGTATATAATACAGTATATATTTGCGTTTTTACAGCTAACATTTAACCCAATAAACAGTCCATATACTGTACCTTCAAAGAGATGTACTCAACAAATTGCATTGTTAAAATAACTAAGAGTATAAAGCCTATAAAATTAAGAAAAACTATGGAAATTTGTACTACATTGAGTGCATGAGGGGCCCTAGCACATGTCATCATCATCATCTTTTATTTGAGCAATTTTTTTTACAAAATTAAATACAACATACAAAGGAAAAAATAAAGAAACATTGCTCAAACGGAGTAGGCTG